>BLKR01003332.1:0-150115 GCA_011170035.1 Teleogryllus occipitalis
AAATTCAATTGTTACAAGATGTTGAGTGTTTTTTAAGAACTCACCATAACATTCTTTCAGTACGTATTGTGGAGAGTACTTTCTTGCGCGATAGAGTAACGTTCTCAATGAATGGTTATTATTTCTTGAGTTTTTCAAACATCATAATTCCTTAATTCCTGAGGATGAGAGACGAATACGAATAAGAGGAGCATTTTTTAAATTTATTATCATACGTTTTGTTGCGTTATATCAGTACACAATTAATATTTTGTAGTTATCAATATGATCTTCATTATATAGACAAGGTGCCTGATTATATTCGGCTATTGACTCCCAATCGACCCCTTAATCATCATTGACTCCTTTCAAAATTTCACCGACCCCTAGGGAATCTACACCGACCCTGTAGAGAACCCCTGTGGTTGACGATTCTGCGTTACATATTCATCGAATTTCCTTCACCTTGCCTGCTCGAAAGAGTAGCCCCGTCATAAATGCTCTCAATATATCAATGATAGTCCTCTCTATATTACACGTTTCCCTCCCTGGCTCAGCGAGAATTACCAATCTCGCCGACGCTGATAATCAACACCGACACGATTTGTCACAATAAACGCTGATTTCATCACTCGTTAGGCTATCTCTGAGAAATTCGCAGCTGTCACTCTCTCCTCTCTGTGTCAGTGAGCCCAACTTACTCAAACTTGATTGCCGCGATAGAGTTGATTGAGCGAGTAGCAGTGTAGCAGTAGTTGGTGCTTCGAACGTTTATTCCGGCGGAATTAAAAGAGCTTAAAGAAACTGGAAACTCATTTAAAATTTTTGGAAATAGCAGGTTTTTTTTCGGTTAAAATTGTACACTTTGTCACATGTCACCCAATAGACAAAGGTAAACATACAACCTAACCTAAGAATTCAAAGATCGGGCTCCAAAACGAAATCCATGGACGGATCGCGAAAGAAAATTTATTGAAATAGGTCTTAGGAAATATTTCTAAAATAACCGTTTCCCTTGCCAAGCGAAAAGATAACAGGGTCTCGATATTAGAGGTAATGATCGATGCTGTTTCAAAAAAATAACACCTGGTTTATTTCTTTATTGACAAAACTGTAAAACTGTGTGTAACGTATGAGGGGAATATGATCTCTATACGTTTTTCTTCAGTTTTAGAATTCCTAACACACTCTTAAATTGTTGAATGGTGAATAAAGGCACCAACAAAGCATGTTTAAAACATATTAAAACTAGAAATTTTAGTTCTCGTTTAATAGAAAACTTATTTGAATCGGCAAGCATCGAATTGAATTTCGAACAAAATGTTACATAAACAAAAATAAAAATATTTAGTGAAAAGTCCTTCCTCTACAAATGAAGTAACTAATTTCGTACTCGGTCAACACTTTGAAATGCATAAATTATGAACATGTCATTTGAAAACAAATATTTCTATTAATTCTTATTATTCAGTGAGAAAAAAGTACGAAATACAAAAAAATGAATTCGTATTATCAAAAAATAGCATTTTTTCGTTATTTCAACAAATCAATACTGAGAAATAAAAATGATAAACAGATAAAAAGTGTATGTCAGAGGTTTTTGAATTTTCATCTTTTAAATATTTATCAATTTGCTCATTCAATTACTAAAATAAATCTCAAGTTAAATCACTAATTTTCTGTCTGTAGGATTTAACTAAAAACTATTGAATCTATAAACATACAATTTATACACATTGTAGAGAATATCCATGAGGCCGACTTACTTTTTGTTTTATCGTGATATCACAAACTGTTCCGAAGATACTGTCTTACTCTGGTCCGGATTCCCGACCATTGGCTCTAAATTTGCTACGTCCGGGTGGTTTTCGAGGGACATGTGTCATTCAGGATGCTGAGAGAAGGCGGTGTGGGGTGCCTGGTCTGGTCTGGCCCGGTCTGCCTGACAGGGGTCATATAAAGCTGTCAAAATAGCTGCTAAGACAAGAGGACGTTATCTCATCGCGTTGGCGATGGTGCATATCACCTTCCACACGTTTCCGTCTCTCCCTATCTATTTTTACTTTCTCGCTTTACAACGAACTTGCATAGTAAATGTTTCCATTGCAATTGCAATGCTGCGGCAGAAATTTGACAGAAAATTCGTCTTATCAGACCCTGGTAACGAAAGGCGGATACATCTTGTTCCTACATGTAGTGAATTACTTCCTCTAACACATTGGGTAGTCATAATGCACGTTTTGTGAGTCCTGGATGCTAAAAATCCGATTGACGGAAAAACTTCTGTCCGTCTGTGGTTAACGCTAGCGCCTAAACCCTTCAGAATATTTTCTCCAAAATCGATCCCAAATTCCAAGAGCATTGCGTATGTCCTCGCAATTCGATTCCGAAGGGTTTCTAAATCAGGCACCGGAGACGAATACACCAATGATTTTAAATGATCCGTATTTCTGAAACACCTTCGTCAACACGCTCACTTTTTGCATGATGGCACTCCTCCACACTTCAGTCGTACGGCTCGACGGTACTTGGATCGAAGGTTTCCTGATCGATGGATAGGTAGAGGTGGCCCAATTGTTTGGCTCACCTGATCTGAACCCTCTCGATTTCTACTTGTGAGGACATTTAAAATCATTGGTCGATTCGTTTCCGGTGCCTGATTTGGAATCACTTCGGAACCGACTTGTGGCATCTTGCGAGGACATACGTAATGCTCCTCGAGTTTGGGATGCAGGTCAATGAGACATCGGTGTGAGTATTCAAGCATCGGTCAGTATTCAAGCAGGAGATGGATATTTTGAACATCTTCTGTAATGACAACGACCTGCGAAAAGAAAAACGTTCCGGTTAATTTCAACGTTGTGAAGGCCAGAACTCGGAAATGAAGCATTTCTGGACACATGTTGTAATGAACTATTTTGAGTGTCTACATATGGCGGATAATACCTGAAATTATGCCTCCCTATTTTTAAACATCTTTTAAATTGAGTCAAGATGTTACCTCAAAAATGAAGAAAAATATCAGAAAATTCATTTCATGTTTTTTAACCGAGCCATAACCATTAATTTATGCTCTTTAATATGACCAACTCCTTATTTTCCTTCGATCTTTTGTTTTGTTTAGTATATTTCTTTTTTTATGAAGCGCGGAGTATACTGGGGAATTTCACCGTAATTCTCGAATAATATGTCATTCTTAAGAAAACATTAGGATTAAATAATGGAGAAGTGGCCTTACAGGAATACAGCTCCGGCGCTCTCCGAGGGTTAATTCGGCACTGTTTCGAGGAATTTGAATTTTTCAAATGAGATATTTTCTTCCATTTCTAGGTTAATGCGACGATTGAACAAGCATACAAGATACCGTGTTACACAAAATAATACATTGAAGATTTATCTCAGAGCAATAAGCCCCCAGAAAAACCCTGCTCGGCTGCGACGGGGCACACCTAGAGCAGCCGCTAAAGGTGTGAAAATGCAAAATGGTGGCGCAGAGGAGCTGAGCAAGCTAACACTCTTCTGATTCGGAGAACAATAATATTCTGCAGGAAAGGAAGGTAGCTGAAAACCGTAAGTTATAATTTGACAGTAGTATCCACGTCATTTAATGCATTACACATTCATTGTATAATTCAACATGACATTGAGTTGCAAAATATTAGAACGTATTCTGTGAAATGCTAGGGATTGGAAATGTACAGATCCGCATTAGTGAGATGTACCATTTCATTCCTTCGAAATTGATTAGTTTCATTTTTTTTATAAAAAGGATCCTTTATTTTTAGACAATCAACAGTTATTCCATGAAAGGAATTAAATAACTTTATTAAACTTCTGCAAACGCTCATCATGTTTCGTGACTTGTTTGATCACATCCCCAGGTGGAATAGACAAAACAAAAAAAAGCCTAAATTATTATTGGTCTCAAGAGATAAATGTTAAAACAAATGAGCATTAAAAATATAGATAAAGATAAAAATAACTAGAGATGCTAGAACCGTGGCAGCAAGATATAGTGTGTTGAGAATCGTTTTGAATATATTTTTCACTCTTTAAAAATCCACTTTTATTTTATCATTCATTTTAGTCTGCATAACCACTTGTTTCACTAAGCCCCTAGAACTTAAGTTCACCCGCTTCTGAATCTGTCCCGGTCTTCTTTGTGAGGCGTCGTGGAAGTAAGCACACAGACAATATATTTACAAGGTATAGTTACAAAATGTACAAATATAATGAAACTACTCCGTACACACTTTCCGGTGACAGCCACGATCGTACAGTCCTGTAGATACACAACATTTACTGAAGAGGCCCCGCTTCGAGTGCACACTCCTACCCCGCCTGCCGCTCCTGTGACTTTCGTCATCCGTGCAACGCACGAATACGCTCCAGCCTGGGCGTGAATTTTGTGCAAAGCGCGGGGTTTTCAAGAACAAAACCCGCCGGTATGAGCGAGTCGGCCCAATTTAACCCGTCGGCTAACCCCCACGCGACCACCGTTGAGCGTGGGAGGGAGGTTTGCATACTACCAGACAACGACAGTCCAAGCAACGCCAGTGTCCACCTGATCTAAAAATATGTGCACCCCCAACACCGTGACGCCTGAGCTATTCAGCTCTCAGGCATGCGAGCCTTCCGCGTCCTCCCACGCAGGGCAACCAACGTAACACTACACTTGTCTTGGTTGCGTGTTCTATTTCGCCGACGAGTTTATCTTTATGCTTTGACTTCTAAATTTTCAATACCAAAGTGCATTCCTGTCGGTCGAGGATCTTTAGGTGATCTGAATCATCTGCTTTAGTCCCTGCAATGCTCCTAAGTACTATTTGATGTCGTCTTTGTGTGACATATTTTCGTAGGTCTTTCAATGAATACACTACTCTCATTTTTTTCTAACAAAAAGGATGTATTCAGACAAGACGAAACACTAGGGACCGAGACTATCACCTGAAAGATAGCATTGTAGATTCACAACTTCTTGGTGAGGATTCCTATTTTGGTGACTGTTGAGTAAGAATAAATAGAATGGATATATTTCGTTTCTACTTATTGATCAAATTTAGATTTGAAGAGAATCAGTAGTTACATTTTTAGGAGAGATTGTGAGACACGAGGAGTAGGTAATTTCAGGAGTTCACAAAGTTAATATGTTACTTCATATGTATCTATGTCATAAATTTCAAGCTGAATACCTCGTGGCCCATTTTTTGACAGTAAATGATTTCTGTTTTGCCCAAATAAGAAGCTTAACACTTGCTTAAAAGTGTAACAAAGCTTACACTCAGAAATAAGAATACTAGAAGCATTTCTTAATAAAAATAAAATTCATGTTTCTGTTCTAGGTGATACTGAGGTAAACTCATCCACGTACACAAATCCACGTGAAAAAATGAGGATTCTATTAAAAGGCAACCACAGGTATTCAAGACCATTTCGCTCAAACGCTTCACTCCAAGAAAACAGATCTTCCACGAAAAAAAATGAAGATGTAAACAAAACACTGAATGAATCAGATTCAGAAATATCGCTTCAAGACAAGGAATTGACTACAACAAATGTAACCCCTACATGTGAAAAGAACAGAAAAGTTCTCAAAAATAACAATATAAATAGGGTTCCTAATCCTCAATTCCCAGAGATACCACCAAGAAAAAGAAAACTCAGCAGGGAGAGTCTTGAAGACAACGATTCAAGCTTTGACAAGCCATCACCAGGGTGTGATAATTCCTGGGTCAGTCTTCCACAGCACTACCTAGTTTCATGCCTGATAGATGATGATCATGACAACAATTGGGCATTCCTCTATGAAACATCTAGCATCACGGTGGAAGTTCGACCCAGGCGCTGCAAGCGACACGATTGCTGCCAAGATGCTGCCTGTAAGGCTTCGAGGGTCGACACTTCAGTTCCTCAAATTGGGAATACGAAGACCTCTGCATCAAGTGTCTCCCAGCTGTCTTTTGGATTACCTGTCTCATCTAGTAATATAATTTCCACTGAAGAACATTTAATACATTCTCGTGCTTGGCTTGAATTCGAGAAGTTTTTAATCCCTTTGGTACATTCCAAAACACATGAGTGTCATAAATCTGCCTGTCCAATATTATCTACAACAGAGACTACATTACGCACTAGGGAATGTGACTCTATTCAATCTGAAGACTCTTTTTTTGACAATTTTGATAATATAACTAAATTATTGACTTTTGAAAATGACAATAGACTAGCTTCCAGCGGCAGTCGGCCCAATAGCCCCACAACTGTAGTTACATCTGAAAGTGCAGCCGTTACCACACCTATTTCATTAAATGAAAAATGGATCATTGCTGAAACAGACTCAATAAAAAGAAATAGTTCAGAAAAACTCATAACTGATAATAATGACCACCAAAAAGCTCAAGGGCATAAAAAAATGTATGATACCTTCTCAGAAGAGGACTTTGATTTAAATGAAGGAGTCTTCGCAGCTGCGGAAGAATTACTTAAAAACTTCTCTCCAGTCTGTGACATCATTGATATTGAGCTTCCAGATGACTTCTGAGGCTGAAGAAAAATGTTTAAGGCTGAAAAGTGTGAAATTTATTTTTAGAACCTCTATGAGGAGTGATATACGTGTATTAGTAGCAACTCATAAAATCTAATTTGATTGTTTTAGAAGCTCACAAGTTCTAATTTGCCTGAGTTAATTTTTATTTTCTCTATGTAAGATATATTCAGTGCTATGGCAAAATCTAGACTTGAAGTGAGAGATTTAGGGAGAAAAATTTGAGAGATGAGAGATTTTAGATCTTTTGTCTCCGAATGACGCATCTTAGACTGTTGGCCAAATTTCTGGTCTTCTTTAAGCCAAAGACTTAAATATAATTGTGGACAGAGATGCTGTCGATTTCAATTAAATCAGGTAGTAATTTAAATATCATCATCTGATGTGTGAAAAGCTTTCAGATCAAATAAGTGTACGTCAAATCTAATTCCATACTGTTCCTTGTGTGTATAGACAAATGTTTCATGCATTTCCTTCGTGGCAGACGTATTTTAGGATCTATAGTGAAAGACAATCTGGCTCAGTTGATTGCCTATAATTTATGAACATTCCAATTCAAGTGTTTCTAAAAACATTGTTGAGTAAGTACATTTTGTTTTACCGATATTTATCACATCTAGATAATAAAAGATTATATTTTATTTTAAATATGTTTTTAATATCCTTGTCTGCTCTTAAATTATTAATTTGGTTTCTGCGACCCACAAAAATAGGCCAGATGTTTTCATAATGACATGCCAATTTATCGAGTGCTGTTCTTGATATTTGTGCAAGTAAATCATTTGCAATGGAGGAAATAAAGCGGATTGCTTGAGTGTTATCCGCCCCAAAATTTATGTATATTTATATTCAGGTGAGTAAAAAATCGGAAAAACTAGTGCTGCTAGAACACAATATTTTTTGTATGATTTGTAACGATTAGAAATATTAATGCCAGTTGAACCCGTGCGAAAATTTCTCACATTTTAACACCATTGAGCAGGTTTTCGCAGCGCAGTGGTATACGTAGTGGTCTGTAGTGCCCCTGAGAATTCTTGTATTTGGCAATAGTTACATAATATTACCTCTTTTATACTTTTTAAAATTGTATTTTATTGCTTTGATTCGGGTTCTGTAGATCAGTATTACACAAAACTATAAATATGTAGAGTAGACATAATCTAATTTACAAAACTACTTAAAATAACTTAAATCTAAACATGTAGAGGAATTCTATTGATAAACAACGTAGGTCAGCGATTTTGATGAGAAAAATCTGGAATGGAAATCGGTTTTGATTCTAGTTCTGTGAGGGGAATTTTTTCAGAGTTTAAAAGAGGCGAGGTCAAGGATCTGAGGTAGGGTATGATAGAATTGTGTAGATAGGTATATTATTTGGTATTCTATGAAGCTTAACTGAAATTCTTTGTGAAGTTGGGCATTTGTGATGAACAAAAGGCGCTGGTGATTGTTCTTAGGAAGTTATTGTGGATAACTTGAAGTTTGTTGATATCTATCTTGGGAGCATTTATCCAGACTGGAGTTGCATATAGTGATAAGGGCCTTAAGATCGTTTTGTAAATTTTGATTGCAGTTTTTGTATGGGGGGGGGTAGGTGGAGCGACAGATTAAAGGTTTTCATAGGTGTAATATAATCTGGTGCCGACCTGGATGGCCGAGGTAGCTAAGAGCGAGTACCGACTCAGCGTTTCGGTCCGAAGGGTCGCGGGTTCGAGTCCCGCCTTGGGCATGGCTGTTTGTCCCTTGACTTTGTGTGTGTGTTGTCGCGGAGGGCCTCGCGTTCTGCTGACTCCAGATCAGAGGATCCCGCAAGTGTTTGTCTACTGTATGGTCGAATATGCGTCCCTTCGGGACGTAAAGGGCAACCGGCTGTCGGCTGGATAAAAGCCCTAGGAAAAAAATATATAATCTTGTTTGGGAATGCCTTCTCTAATATTTTGGAAATAGTTGGGAGCAAATTGCTGTGTCAGGAGATATCTGGATGGGAGGTTTTTTAATGGATTTTTGAATAAGATTGATTGTGGCAGGCTTCCTGGACGTAGGGAAGAATCTTAATCTTAGGCATGAATTGAATACATTGACAAGGGAGGCTATTATGGGTGGGGAAGTTGCTTTAAGACTAAGTGGTTAATTTTATCATGGCCACGGAATTTTTAATTTGGATTTTTAATCACACTTTTAATTTCGTGTGAAGATATGAAGTTTATTCTCGAGTGTGAACCAAAGATTGGGTTTGTTATTGAGTTTTTTATTGTGCGGTGAGAGGGATGTAAGTGAATATCGGTGACGAAATTGGATGGAAAATGTGCTTCGAAATTTTCTGCTGTTTGGTACGAGGTGTATAATTTACCTGTATAAGAATGCAGAGGAGTTATGATAGTTTTTATTTAATTTTTTGGCGAAATGTCAAATGGAATTATTTTGAGTGCTAAGAGATTGTAATAAGTTCTGGTAAAGAGTGTTTGTAAAGTCCCAAATGGTTTTCTAAAATTTTGTTAAGGCTGCATCAAACGGAGAAATTGAGAATTAAGGACGTTAGTGCTGCATCAACCGAAAAAATATGCATGCAAATATACTCTAACATTTGTAAAATATGTCCCAGAATTAATGGAATATGCTGTAACAATTCAGTTTTATGTATTCATGAACAAATCTGTAAAAAATTGTTTAATTAACTTAGTGTAAGCAGTTTCAGAGCAGAGAAAACTACTTCTGGCGGCATGAAAAAGAAATAAAGGAAAATAAAACAAAACGACAATAGTAATTTAAAAATATGCGACAAAATTCATAAAATGTTACCTTTATTCAGAGTAGAAAGAAGCTACAATTGCCATCCGTATGTTATCCATTCATTATGCTACGCGTTTAGAATTCTTTCAAATTCAGTCAGCCTTCATAGTGTTCGTTGTGTATATTTCGTGAATGTTCATTCCCGCCTGAGATATGGCATAATATTCTGGGGAAATACATCTTATAGCTCCCAGACTTTTAGATTACAAAAAAGAATTGTACGAATAATAACCAAATCCCACCCACGTGATTCATGTAAGCCTCTCTTTTTGAATCTAGGAATTTTACATTTGCCTTGTCTGTTGATTTACGAATCAGTGGTTTTTGTAAAAAATGATTGAGGGCGGGAATATATTTTCAGAAAACGCCGATGTCTATTACTATAATACTCGACGTAGAAATCATTCATCAGGTGACAGTATCAACAGCTCATTACAAAACATTCTCATACAATACATGTACATTATTTTACAACACTTTGCCAGATGACATTAAACGATTAAATTCGATAGAAAAGTTTAAATCCCAAGTGAAATCGTTTCTGCTGCATAACTGTTTCTATACGATTAGAGACTATCCTGAGCATCACAAGGAAAGTAACATTAATTTTAACAGTGATATTTAATGCATTATTTACCATTTGGATTGTGTAATTCTAAACAATATGTAACAAGTATTGTATCGCAGCCTCCGAGTCAATGACCCCAATCTCGATCAGATTTTTCGTCCAGTTTCCCTTATCTATTGAACAAATGCTGAGATGGCCCCTTGTTTTGCTTCTGGACATAAATGTAACTTCATTATCTGTGCACGTCTTCTAGAATTCAGTGGGAAATAGAGTTATTCAAATTATCGTTTCCATGTTGTTGCGGCAGGAAGTATTATTCATTGATGAAGTACATGCTGGATAAAAGCCCAAAATTTATTGCTGATTTATTGTTGGAAATAGATTTTATTACATCGGAGCGTGTTTTTTTTGTTGTTTTTTGTATTCAAAATTCAAGTAGCATATGGCTTAGTGTAGGGATCACAGAATTTTGAAAACGTGCACAGTATTCACATCTCCCCATAGCACGGCAAACACAGTTTTTAACTGTTTTTGACGTAAATAAATAAATAAATAAATAAATCCACGGTGAAATTGTGGCTGATGTCTGCCCGCAGTCTTGTAGGAAGAGAACGAAGGCTCCACGTCGCAAAATGTGATCGGGCAATACTTCAAATTTACTACGTCTTTGGGAGTCAAAACCTGCTCTATGTCACTCAATTTTGCATTTTTGAATCCATTTAGTAATCCAGCGATAATTTTTAAAGTGAAATATCCGGAATTCTTTTCTAGCAGATAGTTGAAGTTGCTACTGGCTCCCGAGCAGTTTTCAAGGTATTTTTTCTATTCCTTCTAGTAATTCTAGAGAGTCACATAATTGCACCTCTCTTTCCTGAATGAGCATTTATCTTTGTTAACATTCCAAAATTGGAAGAAATGTACCTAGCTCGAATTTTCCTTTATTGAGAGACTTCATTAATTCTTTCACTACTTGGATAAAAGCACTGCTTCCAGCATTCAATTTTTCAATTACTTGCACTACCGAAACGAAATTTTGACTGTAGTATAAAACTACATCGAATCATGTATCCCATCTTGTCACAACTGTCTTTGGTGGATAGTTGTCGATATGGGGAGCAACTTTTCTGAAAATTTGGCATCTAGATGGTGTTTTAAGGAAAATCTTCTTTATATTTCAAATAAATTTATCAACTTCAGAATAATTTAATTAATAATTAGAACTTCTTCACAAACTCGATGAATGACATGTGCGAGGCACGTGAGGTGCACAATTCTTGAACTGAATACTTTTAATCCACAGACAGTCTTAACCATGTAAGGTGTAGTATCCATAACGAAGAGCAAAATTCTAGGTGGAATAAGCCTCTGACCAATGAGGAATATAGACGTTTGAAGAATAACGCCTCTGGGGAATAAAGACTGCATTAAATTTTCGAAACACTAAGCAACTGTACAATGATTTGTTTTTACTACCTCTGTATAAACTAAATATATGTTCTTGTCCTGCCTTATTTTGTTCTAAAACACCCACTATCACGCTCACAATATACTATCAACAATACGAAACGGTTGTTTCCTCCATAGAAACCCACACAGTTTTATCCTTAATTGCATTTGCAATTTTTGCATAAGTTTTATCATACAAATTGCTGACGTAAGCGTTTTGAAGTGTCGATTCATCTGTGACAATATTTCTCTCAAAAGCTTTTAAGTTGAGGATTGCTGTGTTTAGAGAGGGGAACATTGGCTGCAATAAAAGCTTTACATAAATATTTAGAAAACTGGCTAAATTTGCCTTTAGAATGTTCACTCGCAGAAAATGAGAGCGTAGGTTGAATTGCTTTGTTCTTTTTCTTCCAACAAATTATTTTTGTGCTTTGTTGTTTGTAAATGTTGAATACCCAAGAACCTTTTCGAATTATTGACAGTAGTCTCACAATATTTACAAAATATTACGTTATCTGTTGATAAATGTCACTGCCAAATTCACAAAAATATCCTTTTAATTTAGCTGCTGTATTACCTTGAACAGGAGCCATGACTCCAAAACATTTATTCCTTCTTAAAACCACGAACGTAACCAAATGAGTACACAACAGCTCTATGACTGATCTGTCCTCAGTCGTTTGGAATTCGACTTTTGTTTTTCCTGCAAGCACGGCACATAATCTCAACTAGCAGACTAGTGCGAAACACATTGTGATTGACACACATTTCCTACCTTCTCTGATTTTGTGTGTATCATCATCGAAATATCAATTCCAATGTCACAAATTCTTTACCAATCATAAATATTCCTAATCATATCATTCCTAATTGGACAAATCGTTTCCCGGTGCCAGCGCCGTAATATATAAAAGTCAGGCAAATATTGCTGCAATAAATAAAAGACATTTCCACTACTTCTCATGAAATGTCGCATTTGTATTCATATTTATTAAGTATATTTTTCAGTTTGAGGAGACAAATATGCATATTAATTTCAATTCCAAGAGAAATATACCATATTAAGAAAAAAGCAATAAAATATTAATAAAAACTTAAATGTAACGTAAATATAATGCATTAACACAAAATGCCCTAAATATGCTTTGATTTGCTACACAAAATCAACGAATTTCGTTTCGTTCAGCTGAGTCTTACGGACATTCGATAATTATCATATCATAGAACTCATAATTAAAAATATGATTGTTCATAAAATTTCGACCTTATTGATGAGGTTTAATTTAATTTTGATTGTAGGTTTTTATATTAGGCCGACAGCCTCCTGGTTTTGTTTTTAATATAAACAATATTTAGGATTTCTTTGGGGAGCTTGGAATAATTTTTCTTTTTTTAGTGGTGTTTTTTTCGCATTAAGAATTGCTTGGTGAATGCAGTCGTTTAGTTTTTTGGAATGTTTCATGTTTTTTTGGTCATTCAATGAAATAAATTCTTAGTTAGCCAACGTTTCGGAACTTTATTGTTCCCTCATCAAGGAGACGTTAAAGACTACAGAGGAGTAACACCTTTGGGCACGGTCTATAAAGTGTATGCCATGGTTTTAGACGAGAAATTGAAACAATACATAGAAAACAAGAAAATTCTCTCAGACACGCAATCGCACTTCAGAAGAGGAAGAAGTGTAATAGATAACATTTATGTTCTAAATCATTTGGTCAGTACACAGATAAGTAAGAAGAGATTACATCTGCATGAATTTTTTGCAGATTTGGAAGTAGCATTCCACAAAATAAAGCGAGATTCCACGGAGAAACTGGGAATACAAGAAAGCCTCACGAACAGAATACAAGAGATATACGATGAAACTAATCGCAAAGTAAAGGTACATGGAGAAGAGAATTTTGGTGGAAGTAGTAGTAAGACAAGGCTGTGCCTTAATTCCGACTCTCTTCTCTTTGTATATAGCAGATTTAGAAAATAAAATGCAGGTAGGTCAAAGAGAAGGAGTCAGCATAGGAAGCAAAGGAGAAGGAGTTGACATAGGAGGAGTTAGCATAGGAAGCAAAAACGTTATCGTACGAGATGACATTGTATTGTTAGTAACAACAGAATAAGAGATGAAAAATCATTAAGAATCTTTGAAGAATATAATGAAGAGAAACAACTAACGTTGAGTTTTTCCAAATTCAAGATGATGGTGTTCCAGAAAGGAGCAAAGAAAAAGAAAAGGGAATGGGAATGGAAAGTAATGAAATTAGGAGAAGTGACAGAATTTAAATACTTAGGCTATACATTTTCTTAGGAATGGAGAGACACATTAGGGAAATTAATAGAAGAGCAGTAATTGCATCAAAACAAGTACGAGGAATAGGGAAAAGAAACTTTGAAGACGACTTTGACCGGAGGATGAAGATGTATACATATCTTGTGAGACGCATCATATTGTTTGCGGCAGAAATCTGGGGATGGAGTGAACAGACTTTCCTGGAGAAGACATAACTACACTATAGCATGTGGACACTGGAACTAGATTGACACACACTAGGGTACATAGTATTAGGCGAAAGTTACTGGGAGAAGATACGAATAGAAGCTAGAAGGAGAGCAGTGAAGTTCGAAAAGAAAACAAGGCAAGAAACAGGAAACACTATTTTGAAAGGATGTATAAGAGAAATTGACACAGCCACCGAGGATACAAAATGGATTAAAAAAAGATACCGTGCCCAAAATATAATAGGCACAAATATATGTATTTTTTGAGACTTAGGTAATAATATGCAAACAAGATGTGAATATCAAAAATGTATTTATATGTAATGTGTTAAAATGTCTAAATGTATTTATATTAAAATGTATTTATATTTGTATTTTAAGGTCGGAAGGCGTGAAATAAATAGTTACTGTTACTACTACCACTGGTACTACTACTAATTACTACGATAAGCTTTTTTCAGTGGTTTATCTACAATTTTTATTTTAGGTGATAACGATCTTAAGATTGTTTTGAATTTAGGCCATGTTATTCTTTAGTGTTTTAGGTTTGGGTGGGGGAGAGTGAGGGGGAGGGAGTTGGTGGGAGATAATTTCAGGGTTGTGGCCGGAATCGAGTTCTCGAGGAATCGAAAATTGTGGCTGTATGTTTGAATTGAAGGGCTCATTAGAACAAAGGGCTCTCCCACGTTTTTTTGTGAAATTACGTTAAAAACTTACTGTATACCAGCGTCGCAGAAACCTCTGTCGAACAAGGAGCTATCCCACACAGGTTTTAACTGTTTTTCACGTTAAATAAATAAAAATCCCCAAAGGGAATACATGCTTCTGTCTCATTAGTTACGAGCTCCGTTGCCCAACGAATAGAAATAAAATTTTCTTACGATCACGGTAAATCAGTGTGGCTGACTCTACGTAGTGTTGTTACGGTGACAACGGAGGTTACGGAAGACGAGATAGCTTATCCTGTGGATAAAACGTCAAATAAAAGGAAAATATATTCTGACAACTAGAAAGAAAATATTAGAAGGAAGGCGTGGAATAGTGGAGAGGAATATGTTTCTAAAACACGAAAGTTTGTGCCGGCCAAAGTGCGCGTTGACCTTTGCAAAAGAGAATGGTGTCCATTCAAGTCATTTTCGAATGATGAAAAAGATGCTGTGTTTTGTGATTTCTATAAATTGGATAATTATAATACTCAAATTGCTTATTTATTTGGACTAATCAAGTTTTTTTCTAGCAAGAGAGGATATTTAAAGGACAGAACCAATGTTGGTTAAACAAGAAGAATTGTTGTAAACCCAAAAATATAATAAGATATTAACACTTTTTCTTATTATTTGCAGAAAGTGATCTTGTGTACAAATAGTATTTCAGAAATATTTTACTGATCCACTATTTCTGAGTAATTTTCTGAAAGTTCTAGTAAAACCCTCAACATCTCAGAAGTAGGTCAATGTGGAATAGTCTCTTGTTCTACTGAGTCCTTCAATTTATAATGCCAAGTATTTCATGTGATGAAAACCTATGTCAACAATTTCAGAGTTTCTCGTTCTATCATGAGGTAGTATATACGTTGGAGGAGTGAGACAGTTTTCAGGGATGAACCGTTGATGAGACGTACAAGTATTGCGTCATCACGGCAGTTGGTTTTACATCCTCATGATATGTGTCTAATGTAAAGGTCCCCGAGAAGTAATGCGTTATTTCATGAACGGAATGTTATATGGTAATATTGTTAGGATTTAGTTTGTAGGTACGGATATATATGCCGCTACTATTGTCCATGTTTTTGTCTGAAATTCTACAATACAGTAATAAGTTCCAGTTAAGAGTAGTTTGGCGCTCTGATGGAGTAGTGAATGAGCTTGGATATAACTGCAATTAGCACTCCTCCGCCTTTGTTTAAAGTTGTCTTGTCTGTAAATGGCATAGTTGATAAGGTGTATTTTATTTCTGGGGTTGTGGTGCGTTTCAGTTATGTATGTCAGGTCAACATTGTATGTGTGCAATCAATTCTATTAGTTCGTGTTTTGTTTTTTGTTGAAATGCAATGAGCATTCCCATTCGTGACTGTAGTTATTTTGATGATGTATTCCCATTATGGTGAGTTAAGAGTGAGAATATGGAATTTAGGATTCAGTTAATGTTGGCAGGGATTAACGAATTTTTAAAATTGTTTATACTGAATGTGACGGCTTCAATAATGGTGGTTAGAAAGCGGCTATTTTGTTGGTTTGTATTTGGTGTGCTATGGCAGTTGCTACCATTGGTTTTAGCAGAAGAGAGGTTTCTGGGGAAGGAAAAATTTATGTGTATGAAGTTACAGAGTTGCTGTGACGCCAGTGGAGAAGGGAACTGGGAAGTGGAGTGGATGCTGACTGAGGGGCGTGAGGATGAAGTTTAGATGGTGATATATGTCATGGAGTTGGCACTACAAGCATTATGGTTGTTGTAACGTGGACAAGAGGAGGTCCTAATGTCTGCCTAATGGAAACCTTTTTTGTATATAGGGTTTTGATTTTTATTTGGACAAAGAACTGAGTATTGATTTTGGGAACAATAGGCACAACTTATGTGGTGATTGAAACTGTTCTGTGTCCAAAATCTATACAACGTTGGCATTGCGCATGCTGGTCCGTGTGTTTTATTTCCGTTCAGTTGACACTCTTAGGTTACAAATTTGATCAATGGCTAAAATATTTTCAATCTGGCCTTTACCGCTGAGTACTACTGCTACAACTAGAGTTGAGGAATTGCTCATGGAGAGCTTGTTGATTTTAATTAGAGAGCAGATTTTCCGCTTAATTTCTTGGGAAATTTTAAGTTCTGAAATCAATTGATTAACATTCTTAAATAGGACTGAAATGTTCTCATTTGAAGGATCTTTGTAAGTGTGAAAGAATCTCTGGATTTGGATAAGGTATTTCATGATTTTGTGAAAGTCCGTGGCTGTTTGGCCGTTTACCTTAACTTTCTAAGTCTTTAAATCTGTTTCTGCTGGGGAGACCTTGCTTTCTGTGATGAATGTATTTAAATTGGGGATGTCAGCGACAAGATGGGTGGTATCCTATTGGGAGGGTCCTTTGACTCACAGCTGTCAATGATTAAGTGACTGAATGTTGGTAGGCTGGGACCTATTCTACCTAGGGCTCCTAATTTATTTTGCACTGGCATATTATATATTACCTGGACAGGGCTCTATGAAGTGTCACTTGTACTGCATGCAGGCCGTGCGAGCTTCCTATGTTCCAGTTGCGTAGCACTGACACTCACTAACATTTTGCGGGCGAACGCTGCTTCCGGGTTAAGAGGCTAGTTTGTCAACTGGTCGGGCTGCACGTCCACAGCCAAGCCACTGTCCTCGGACCCATGCTGTGAATGCGTGGATGCGGTTTTTGTTTCAGGATATCTATTTTTCAAAAGTTACACCACTGAGAGTGAGAGAGAGAGAGAGCGGGAGGAAGTGAGAGAGAAAGAGAGAGGGAGAAAGGGAGAGATGGAGAAGTAACACCATCACTGTTCGAGGGGAAGATAGAGGGAGTGGGAGAGAAAAAGAGGGAAAAGGGAGAAAGGGGGAGGGAGGGAGAGAGAGGGAGGGAGGGAGGGAGAGAGAGGGAGGGAGAGAGGGAGGGGGAGAGAGGGAGAGGGGGGAGAGGGAGGGAGAGAGAGGGAGAAGGGGGGAAGAGGGAGGGAGAGAGAGAGAGAGGGAGGGGGAGAGAGAGAGGGAGGAAGGGAGAGAGAGGGAGGAAGAGAAAGAGAGGGGGTTACACCATCGGTGTTCGATGTTATGGTGTCAAAATTTTATAAGGCTTGTAGGACGGCGCATTACTTCGCCAGTGTTTGGATTAATTGCAGAGGCTATTGATTCATTTTTAATATATTGCACTTCACAGTATGGGAAAACTAGAACGTATATGGCTAAGCTCTTTATTATATACATTTTTTCGAAATACTCGGTACGTTTTAGTAGCATGACTTCTGGTATGATTCTGTAAGTGGCGGCTGTAGGTCACGGGTGTGTGTGTAAGTGGTGACTATGTCCAGTGGTCGGGCCGACTTCCTGAGCGCTGTGTTACATTACCACTTGGATGGATTCAGGCGCGGTCAGCAATAACACTGTGGTGAGTCACTGCACACAGCCCAGACGGGCAGTTGTGGGGCGGCGGAGTATGTCCGAACTCTACTGCGGTCCGATAAGGAACTACTAACACTTCAGCCATCACTTGAAAAACGCAAACTACAACTCAAAATTACGCAAAACCTAATTCTTTGAAAAATGTAACTAAAATGATTTCAAGATTTACTTAGTGAAATGGATGACATTGAGAAATAAACATTTCATTTCAATATTGAAGAAGTAAGAAAAAAATTACAGATGTACAATTTTCTAAATTCCCACGGTTTTAAGGAAAATCAGAGATCATTAAGTCATATCATGAAGCAAATTTTGTTCTATTCGAGCAGAAAATTGTAAGAAAAACTTAGAGCCTCTTGGTAAAATTTGTTGGCGCATTTTTTATTTAAATTGTCACGATTTCACTGAAAATTGTGAAAATTACTGATATTTTCAAAAAGTGATATGACATTATTTAAATATTTAATTTTCAAAAATAGATTTCATTAAGAAAAGTTTCTATCTTCAACAATGTGGTCCCAGAAATACAGTGAAAAAGTATTGAATAATTGCAATTTTCGAAAATCCAGAGTTTTTAAAGAAAATCCGGTATGTGACATTTTTGTAAGCGTACTTTGCTCTCTAATCGAGCAAGAAATTCCATACGGCCTTTTTGTAAAGTATCCCAAAAATTTAAAATATCCAATTCAAATTCGATGCGCCGAGATATCACCCAGATCGATCAAAAAATATTAATTTGGGAGAAAATCCCATGTGCGGTTTAGACGTTCGTCATGTTCACAAACAGACGGAAAAAGGAACAGACAGGTTGAGAAAAAAACACTTTTTCGCTATCGACGAACCTCAAAACGCAAATTCTGGCTTCACTAGTTATTCGAGAAAATAAATTGCTACATTTAAGAGCCAGAAAAAATTCCCTTTTTGGCATCAGGGAACGACAAATTGTATTTTCGTGTCAAAAAATGTGCACCGTGTTCTGCATCATTCTACGAACTAGACACGAGAAAGTAAAAGTCTGGAACCCATTAGTTTTCTTCACTTGATCGCATCACTGATTTAACACATTCTTCTGCAAGTGCTCTCAACCCACAAAAATATTTTCCCGGGCTGGGATTTAAATCTAAGCGGGTTGGTTTACGCGTAGAACTCTCTGTCCACCACACTTTAGTGTTAAGCGATCACAAATCTTCCTAAATAATCCTTCTGTTTCTTGAAAATAAGATGGACAAATTTATCTTTGACTCAAAATTTCGGGAAAATCACTAATAGAAGAAAAAAGCCACCTGAAGTGACTCTAAATGCTAATATTAATACTTTTTTTACTAGGGTGTCTTTTAACCATTCCGGCCTCTCAGCGACCGGACCATCTCGCTTCATCACAAATACGTATTTCCATTCACATTTTTATCAATTTATTTATTAACATAAAACAGCTAAAATTGTGAATGACGTGTGGCGAGAAGTGCAATCTCTGAAAGTTTTGTTAAGCTCTGGAACCGTCTCTCTAGCACGTATACTTTATTAAGTTGAATTATGAATACAGCGAGCGTTATTTTGCAAAGTTTTATAATACGAGTAAGACACTATCCTCTCCTGTGTAATAAACACAATTTTCAACGACAAATTAGCTATATTTTCTTATTACTTATAGTGCTTCATATGAATGAATAGAGTTTCTCCCGTGAGAACTTGGGTGACGATTATTTTAATAACTATTTTCCTCACAAAAACACATCACTCAACTAAAAAAACTGTGCAGATAGTGAACTACGCTAAGCTACATGTATGTCCAGAAGCAAAACAAGGGTCCATTACAGCATTTGCTCAATGGATCAAGGGAAGCATTCCATCATTATGTTTCAAGGTGACACTCTCCTCTCCTCGGCTGTCGGAAGGTCCATAGGCCCATAGACCGTAGGTCAATGTTCGCCAGTCTCCATTAGGTTATAAAGATGTTTCAGAAAAATGTTACAAACTTCTAGAGTAGGTAGAGGAGTCAAAAATGATCACTTGTTGCCGAGTCAACATATTACATTTTACCCTAAAGACCTACCCCTTTACCCGTTAGATAACTCCTTACGCACGGATATCGGGCAGGTCACGTTCTGACGACGCCAAAGAGATTTCATGAACCTGCCTAACATATGTGCGTACATGGTTGCCTAATTATCACAGGTTAATGTCTATAGATTTTCATGTATGTATCGTGGCATGTAACTCCGTTATGTGCAATTGCCCACTGTATGTTCTTTGACAAAGTGGTCTTTTTAGATTCGTCTCCAGACCTAGAAGTTTGTAACATTTATTCTCAGACACCTTTATTACCAAGGTGTATATAAGCCCATCTCGGCTAAAGATAGCCCATTTAATGGAGAGTAACTAAGTTTAATGTGGGTAGGAAGTGTTTGGAGGTGATCCTTGATGGTTGGGTCTGACCCACAATGTGCCATAACACACAACACTCATGCTTTACGCTGGATTCGAACCCACAGCTCAGATGTTGAGGTGTGTACTTGGGCGCAACTGTTCCGAGCTAATGCATCATCCGGGTCGGCCAACAATAAAAGGAACATAGTTGAAAAGATATATGGGAGAGCCGCACCAGGCCAAAACACATAGGCAAACATTCATGCTTGTGACGGGATAAAAAACGTCCCATCGAACCGATCACTAAGGCCTTAGCGGTTGCGAGTACCCAGGTTGGCTTAAAGAGCTTGTATAAAAGAATATAGTGCATTAAAAAGAGATATAACATAAATAATCCACGTATAATTTTAAGACGAAGTCGAAAAATTTTTGCAATTTCCAAATTTCAGAGGTTTCAATGAAAACAGATCTAAATCATATTTACGTGCTCACATTTCTCTCTTCGAACGAAAACTTTACAGAAAAAATTGTAGTCATTAAATAAAATTTCGATTTCGGCATTTATGAAAAATGTACACAATTGTACATTGAAATTAATTATCTATTATCGAAGTGTAAATATATTTTTCAAATCTCGGATTTAAATGATGCAGTTTTAGGAGTGGGTCCAAAAAATGGAACTACTAAAATTTTTAACATTTCATTTTATATACAACTAGCCGACCCGGCGAACTCTGTTCCGCCTTAACAGCCGGTCCAATCATTTTCTGGCGTCGCACTCACTGTGAGAAACTGTACTATCCTTGTTGCACTCGTGATAATAAAGCAATTGCAGATTTGTGTTTTTCTCTCAAACAAAGAAGAATTTTAAAAAAAACGCTGATATTAAATAGATAATTAAAAAAATCTATTACGTAGCAGAGCGGTTTTTTAAATTGATTTTTGTTTAAGAGAGAAATACAAAGCTGTAATCTTAGGGACCGGCTGTTAAAGACAATAAATAAGCAGATTTTGGAATTTATTAAGTTAAATTGTTTATTAGAAAATACAAATAAAAAAATTCGCTCGACGATTTTGCATTGCCAACCGAGCCGTTTCACGGGCTGCCTCACGTTGCTCTTGTGATTGAGAAGCACGAAGTCGAGACATACTTACTGTTCACGTGCAATTTCTTGTTCTTCTTCAGTTCTTTCATTAGCAATGTTTCGTATCCTTCTTGCATTACGGCTTTGTCGGGAAAGATTCGATCGTCTTGGTCGCGGCATTGTTAATTATACTTCACTTCACTTTTTAACACGCTTTTATTAGCTTCATTTGTATCTTTGCTTGCTTGGTTGCTTGCTTGTTCTCCGCTGCAGAACGCTTCTGCACAGAAAACTTAGGCGAAAAGGCGCGAAAACATTCGAAAACGCGTGAAAACATGCGAAAACGCATGAAAACGTGCGAAAACCCTCGAAAAGGTGCGAAAACCCGCGAAATCACGCGAAAACGTGCAAAAACGTGCGGCTGACCCGGCGACCCGGCGAACTCTGTTCCGCCTTAACAGTCGGTCCCATCTTTTTTTCGCGTCGCACTCACTGTGAGAAACTGTACTATCCTTGTTGCACTCGTGATAATAAAGGTATTGCACATTTATGTTTTTCTCTCAAACAAAGAAAAATTTCAAAAAAACGCTCTGATATTAAATAGACAATAAAAAAATCTATTACGTAGCAGAGCGTTCTTTTTTTTTGGAATTGATTTTTGTTTAAGAGAGAAATACAAAGCTGTATTCATAGGGATCGGCTGTTAAAGGCAATAAATAAGCAGATTTTGGAATTTATTAAGTTAAATTGTTTATTAGAAAATGCAAATAAAAAAATTAAGTAGATTAATCATTCATTACTGTTACTGTATTTTGGTGCATAGGTGAAATATATATGGGTATAACGTAAGTATATAATAGTTGTAGTATATATAGATATAACGGCGAACGAAAAGCGGCTATCATTATCGCCTTCTGTTATCAGTGCGGCGTTACAACAATGGGTTACAACAGGCAACAATGACCGCTAACATGCGAAATCACGCGAAAACGTGCTTTCTCACACAGGAACGCTGTCAAACGGGATAAACAGTATCCTATGTCCGTCTCCTGGCCCTAAGCTTCCTGCTCACCAACTTTCAGCCAAATCGGTACAGCCGTTCTTGAGTTATAAATAGTGTAACTAACACGACTTTCTTTTATATATATAGATATTCACAAATGAAATACTCCTTCGTCCTGTTCTTTCGGTGTAGTGGTATTTTGCAATAACTGTTAACCAGTGGTGGCGACTGAAGGCTAAGTGGCTGGCCGAAAGGTAAGATGTGTGTCGGAGAGAAAGCAAATCGTCGACACTTAGGCTGCGTTTATGTAGGAGCAGCAAAAAACAATAAGAGTAGCGATAAGTGCGAAGCAACGAGAACGTCCCCATGGAAACAAATGGAAATGTTCATGTTGGCAGCGTGTTGGCCGGGACTCGCGATATACTTAGTTTTTTAACGTGGCATATGACGTAAATCAGCTGTTGGTGTCATCCAATGGGGAGCATAAACGTCACCACCGAGACGCCATCGTGATGACGTTCAAGCTCCCTCAAGACCCTAACAGCTGATCTACGTCATGCGTCACGTTAAAAAAAACAAGTAGAAGAGCGGAGAAAACCCTTTGGTAGGTTTTCGCTGCTAGTATCGCGCTGTTCCGCACTGTTCACAGCTGACACAGTTGGACACAGTTCAGGTGTTGCACGTGTCAAATAAAATGAATGCTGAGAAATTAATGTGTTTTTGTAAGGAATCATGACACAAATCACCGCAATATATTCGTTTTAGACAAATTGTGGACCGCCGAAATGAATACAAATGAGTTTTAGAGGTTAGATTACATTCGTTTTTCACTGAATAAAAATACAAATAATTACGGGATGACTGTCATTTTTATTGTTATATAGTGTTGTGGAAAACAAATTGTTCACTTAGGTAAAGGACATCATCATCTAGCAGTGATAATGTTTTATTCTGAGTCATTTTTTGTATTCCAGACACTCAGAAGGGACCCCCATCACTTTGCTTGCCATGACCACCCACTTCATCTGTTAATGAATTTGTAATTTGCATCCACAACACCTTGTAAAACTATCGGAAAGAATTTCTAATAGTTGTGAGATATGGGCCCAGAATGATTGGGTTCATTAATGTGCTTGCTATCCACGGCATCTACACAACACGGGTGCAACTGAAGAAGGCACAAATTTTAAAAAGAAACAAATGAAATTATTTTCGATGTTTTTAATGTAATTAAACAATTGTGGATATTTTGTCAGTGAATAAATTAAAGAACAACATGAGTCAAATGAAATGCAAGGAACAGAATATTTTATTTTTAAACTAGAAAATTGATTGAAAAAAATCTTTATTGAAAAATAATGATCTACATTATTGCTTTTGGTAGAACATATAATATCACATTTCCTTGAACAACATTTCAAACGGATGAAAATTGCATGTTCGTAATTAATACAAAATTGAAGTGATTGGAATCAGCTAGTTCCATGCCAAAATTTGGCAAAATATTACCGTGATACACTCGAGACAGATTTCCTTGAGATTTTTCACTGATTAAAATTCAAGAAACGTTTTTAAATAAAACAAACATGCCAATTACCTTTATCACTTCCCTGATAATCTGTTTTCATTGGAATTCAGTGTAGTTTCTACTTCAAAATTCAAAATCATTAATTTACAAAGGTGTTTGAAAAACTCACAATAATTTCAGAAGATCTCTCTCGTAAACTTGGATAAAATTTCATGAAAAACTTAAAAAAAGTTGGGAGGGAGTGTTATGTTATTCAGTCAACATGAACTGACGATATCTAAAATATTAATCATCTGAAAATGATTTTTGACATTAGATGCTTTATTGTATGTGTAATCTTCTGACTATACATTCAGTTAAATTATCACCACAATATAGGCTCTTTACAAGCAGAATAGGAAACAAATACTGAGAATTCAATTAAGATATGTAGAAATAACAGCAAAATTATTGTCTTAGATAATATTAAAATGTGAAGAATCCTTTCATATTTAAAGACAATAATAATTAATTTGAAGTAGATTTTTTAAATTTTATTTTTATTTACTCCATATTCCATAACAGGCATTATTATCACAGAATAAACAAAAATAAAACAAAAAATCCTACTTCAAGTAAATTATTGTCTTTAAGTAACTAGTGGTGCTACAACAGCACATACTTTCTCGCGTTATTGGAAACAGCTACGTAATATTGAAATATAGCATTTTCTGCGCTACTAACACAGCTATTACTTGAAAACGTCCAAATCAAACAAAGCGCCTGTGATATGTATCTGCAATCATTTCTATAGTCAGAAGCAGCAATCATCTTCGCAACTTGTAAAAACAAGCAAATTCTTTCTTTCATTTCTAAACGTCATAACGTATCTCAAGATTTCCTTATCTACTTAAAAAAAATACAAAACATTGTTACGAAAAGTCATAAGGCAGGCTAAAATCATGAAACACGATCAGGATATTTTGAACTCAAAAAACAAAACAAAAGCAATGTGGAATATAATAAAAATACGACCAAATCAACTAGAAACCCTGTAGAGAATGTTGTTTTAAAATATAACGATATAAATGTGAACGATCCGGCAACAGTGGCTAGTCTCTTTAACCAATACTTTTCGAGAATTGTTGCCGATCTCACTCAGGGTCTTCAGCCACAAAATTCAATAATAGACATTTCACCCAAAATTGTAGACACGATGTTCGTTTCTGAAACTTCTTCCTATGAAATTCTCAAAATAATCGGTAAACTAAAAAATAAATATTCGTCCGGTTTAGATGAATTTCCGGACGCTTTGTTAAAGACCTGTGCGTATGCCATTATACACCCGTTAACTCACATATTTAATTCATCGTTATGCACCGGAACGTTTCCAGATATTTTCAAAACAGCTAAAATTAAGCTGCTCTTCAAAAAAGGCAACAAAAATGAAATTCAAAATTATCGGCCCATTTCTCTTCTATCAGTTTTTTCAAAAATATTAGAGACTTTTTTACGTACGAATGGAAACCTTTCTCAGTAAACACGACGCGCTTTCAGATTGCCAACATGGATTTAGAAAATCAAAATCGACGGAAACAGCTATATTTTCTTTTCTTAAAGATGTCGCCTCATCATTGGATCAAAACGAGGCACCTATTGGATTATTTTTAGATCTCTCAAAAGCTTTTGACGTCATTGATCATGACATTTTACTTTCAAAATTACCTTCATATGGAATCCGTTGTATTGCTCTAGATTGGCTATGTTCGTACCTTAAACAAGGATCTCAGAGAGTTGAAATACCTTACTGGAATGATGGAATATTACGTACGCATCTTTCCGACTCTTTGCCCATTGCACGTGGAGTTCCTCAAGGATCGATTTTAGGCCCTATTCTGTTCCTACTTTACGTAAACGATATGCCCTCGACGATTCAAAACGGAAGAACGGTTCTCTTTGCGGATGATACGAACATCCTTTGCAATAAAGAAACCGTAAATAGTACAATATCAGATGTTTCAAATTGGTTCCGAAATAACAAATTAATAGTAAACGAAAAGAAAACGGTTTTAATGCAGTTTTCCATTACAAATAAACAATTCTGTGCTCCATTGAAAATGAACGGTATGCCATTGACTGATGTTAAGGCAACAAAATTTTTAGGTCTCTCAATTCAGTCAAACCTTAAATGGAACGTCCATTTAAGGACCATTAGGAAATAAGGCAAATTCAATTCAATTCAAGTCAATTCAATTTAAATGAATTGAACACAAAATAAAGTTCATTATGCTACGCGTTCAGAATTCTTGCAAATTCAGTCAGCCTTCATACTGCTCGTTGTGTATATTTCGTGAATGTTCATTCCCGCCTGAGATATGGCATAATACTCTGGGGAAATACATCTTATAGCTCCCAGAGTTTTAGATTACAAAAACGAATTGTACGAATAATAACCAAATTCCACCCACGTGATTCATGTAAGCCTCTCTTCATTAATCTAGGAATTTTACCATTACCTTGTCTGTTTATTTACGAATCAGTTGTTTTTGTCAAAAATGACTTGCTTAAGGGCGGGAATATATTTTCAGAAAATGCCGATGTCTATTACTATAACACTCGACGTAGAAATCATATTCATCAGGTGACAGTATCAACAGCTCAATACAAAAAATTCACATAGAATACATGTACATTATTTTACAACACTTTGCCAGTCGACATTAAACGATTAAATTCGATAGAAAAGTTTAAATCCCAAGTGAAATCGTTTCTGCTGCATAACTGTTTCTATACAATTAGAGACTATACAAGAAAAGTAACATTAATTTTCACAATGATACATAATGCATTATTTACCATTTGGACTGTATAAATATGTATAAACAACCTGTAACAAGTATTGTACTACAGCCTCCGGGTCAATGACCCCCATCTCGATCAGGTTTTTCGTCCAGTTTCCCTTATCCATTGAGCAAATGCTGAGATGGCCCCTTGTTTTGCTTCTGGACATAAATGTAACTTCATTTTCTGTGCACGTCTTCTAGAATTCAGTGGGAAATACAATTATTCAATTTGCAATTATTATTTCGAAGTAGGCATCTGTGGTCTGGATTGTACAACAGAATCTTGTTCCGGCCGAAACGCAGTACCCTTACTGTGCTACGAGGCTCAATGCACGAGCTAGAAATGATTCCTTTGGAAGGTTTTCGTGTCAGAAAACTAACGCTGGTGGCCATGGAGGTAGGCGATTTAGAGCGGCCGCCACGATTAACACAATTTTTTGGAATGCGCGCCTTGTAGTGCAAAATGTACTAGTATATGACTTAGTGTACGGATCACAGAATTTTCAAAATGTGCACACAATTCATTTTTCCCCATAGCACGTCATACGCAGTTTGAACTGTTTTTTGACGTAAAATGAATAAAAAATGAATCTTTGACAAATGAAACAAAAAAAAATCATTTGAATGATACAGTATTTGCAGCAAATTATACAGAAGCGCTGCTGTTGCCAGCAGCGCTGCGTTGTCAAAACTATGTGCATTCGCTTGGTGAATAATATCAATTCTTTGCAAAATGCTCATTTCCGTCTGTATTCAGATTTAAACTTGTTTATCGGTTTGTCATAGTACATCATACACAGTTGATAAATAACTCTAATACCAATAAACTAATTAAATTACTAATATTCTACGATTTGTAATATTAAGTTAATTTGTTACCGTCTTTTTATACACCGACTCGAAAGAAGCGCAGGAAAACAAACTTTTAGATATAATGTTCGTTAATGTACCTTCTTTTATTCAATACGTAGTACATTTTTTAGGGTATCAGACGATAATAAATGGTAGTGTAGTACTGGCTCTTAGCCTAGGTTTTACTCAGTACAAATCATTTTTTTGTCAGCATTCTTAGGGCACGAGAGAAAACCGCCACAAAAATATGGATTATCTAATAGGTTTCGGATCATTTCTAAAAGGTTTATTTGGAAACACCAGCTCAAGTAAATAAAACCTGTATTTTATCACCGCCACCATCTCGACTTTCAACAATATTGAGCTTCTCAAATATCGATGCAGCATCGTTGCGGAAATTTCAATTAAGCGCTGCGAATCTTTAATTTAGTTTTAAAAATTGTCTTTATAAAAATCGGGGAGTTCAACGAAAATGAGACCTGCACCATTCTCTTAAACGTCCTTCGCGCTATTCAACAACAAAATTTAATCAAAAAATTGCAGCCTTTTTTTTCAAAAAAAAAAAAAAAAATTGAAAATGTCCGAGGGGCTTCATGTAAAGTACCCCCCGAAATTAAAATATCGGTTTCAAATTCCAGGGGATGCGACCTCAGCCAGAACGACTGGGGAATATCAATTTTGGAGAAAATCGGTTGAGCGGTTTACGCGCAAGCGTTGGGCACGCACCGACGGACCGACAGGCCGACGAACCGACAGGCCGACGGACAGTCGTTTTGCCTTCAATCGATTTTTCGGTATGAAGGACGCACAAAGCATGGATTCTGGCTACACCAAGTGTTAAAGGGATTTTTTTCTACATTTAGCAACTGGATTTATTCACTTTTTCGTTACTGGCGCCCGGCATTAAGAGTCGAAAATTCGCCGTTTTTCGGCGCACGATTACAATACATTCTCTTCTGACGTTAGTAAGTGCGAAAAAGTAAAAACGGATACTTCTTCTATAATACTGGCAATGTATGAAACTGAAAACTGTTTTAACAGATGAAACTTGACAGACTAATAGAACTATGAATAATTGAAATTGACAGAATTATAGAACACTGCACATATTTGAAATATTCTCTACATAGTCACTTTTCTTCACACAATTTCACACTTGTCTTCACTGTTTTTATTTTTCATATAATCTGGCAGAAAATACTATTAAGTTTCTGAGATTCACATAGGCATATAGTACACAATGGATTTCGTTTCCTCCATACAAGACCCAATTCCATTATTATTTCTTAAACACTCATCCACATACTGCCAAATGTATTTCATCAAATTACTACGCTTCTCCCTGTACAAAAAGGAAATGTCCATTTAGTTTTTCAAATGCAATCAATCACTAACCTCAATACTGAATAGTATATTATAGTTGTAACCCTGCTGGTAATGTATATCTGCTTCTCTTTTACAATCAATGTAAAAATATGTTTACATGTACGCCACTTTTAATTTTCCATTAACACTAATTTGCATGAAGTTAGACTGTATACTTTTTGTGTTGGTATAATAAATATGTACAAAATTCGTGTTATCTAAAATAATTTTCAAGCAATAATTAAGTGTTGATTCAATTAAAGATGTTTATAGTGATTATTTATTCTTATGACATGTTAGAAGCAGACCAACTTCATAATTATTCTAACAATGGCAGCTTACCTCTATAATCATTTCTACTTCATCCAAGATATCAAACTGGGCATTTTTCTCTTTTCTTAGTGAATATTTTTTACTTGTCTGAAGTTCTAAAATTATCCGCCTTTTCACATTCATTGAAGTTTTCGTCAAATGACGACGCATCGATAAAAATGCCAAGCAAAATATAAAATAACAATACATTTCCAAAACAAATGACAATTGAATTCGCCCGAAGTACAAAAGTTTGAAATAAGTACGCGCTATTATCAATTCTCTCGCGGGCTCCACACAGCTGTTTGCCGCATATCATGTTGCAGGGCGAGTGGAGTGAGGACATCTCTTTATCGTGCATGCCACTATCCAGAGAAGAAAACTACCTATGGTGCAATGCTTCCATTGCTTAGGGGAATGAAATTGAGGTTGATTCCTACTGCGGTTCAACTCAAACCGTAACCAAAAGTTCCTAAGCCAATTAAGTAAGAATGGTGGGTGATTTACGTAAGGTTAGTAGGAAAGGAGCGAGTTAGTTTAGCCGAAGGTCCTGTAGATGTCTCTAGTGGATTCAGAGTGGCACTGCGTCTCATTGCTCCGTCATGAACACAGTAGCGCTGCGATTTGGCAACACATTATCTCTCGTCGCTCAAATCATTTGTTGCTGCTCAAACATAATCGAAGCCTAAGACAGGTTGTTCTCTTTATGATTTGCAACTCTGCTTGGGACATTTAAATATTAAAGCCCTCCGGGACGCCGTGACAAAAGGTATTTTACGCGGAATGCAGGTTGTCGATCCCGATTCTTCTCTCAACTGTAGTACCTGCCTAGAAGCTAAGATGACGCAAAAGCCATTTAGAAATCAATTAGAATAACGTCAATCGGAAAATTAATCCACAGTGATGTTTGCAGTCCAATGCGTGTGTTGTCGAACGGAGATTCACGATACGTCGTCACGGGTATTCGAGCGATCTGCTGGTTTTGTGCGGAATGCGGCGTTCACTTGTACCTCAATTACCCTCACCATGCGCTGAAAACGTAAGATACCAACCAACCAACCTCGATAGTGCGTACTTCCTGTAGTTGTACTTGTCGCTGTGTGTATACGAATAGTTGAGTTTTGAAGATGCTGAGGTTCAATATTGTAACGAATATTGCGTCACCGGCCGGCACCCCCACCTTCTGCACGCGCGGATTGCGTCAGCTGCTGGTGTCACCATGAGCTGCCTGTGAGCGCGGGTTGCGTCATCTCCCTGCACTAGACTTTTCCAGAACGTCCGGAAGGGTCTCGACGCCACCCGCCGAGTATAAATACGCGGCGGCCAGCGACCGCAAGTCAGTCTTAAGTCCGCAGTGGAAGCTGACTGTGAAGTGTGTGAATCGCGGTACAGTGATTAGTGCAGTGGACTGTGACCAGTGCATCGGACGGTGGCCAGTGCATCGAACAGTGATCAGTGCAGTGAACTGTGGCAAGTGCTCGGAACAGTGTAGTGTAAATAAATAATCAAGAGAAGTGTTGTATAAATAAATAATCAAGTGTCTACAGCGGTTGAGTTAAGAAATAAAATAAACGTTTTTTTGTTAAAATAATACAAGACTTTTTATTCACCACCTAGAAACGTAACAATTGGTGTCAGGTGTGGGGTATAACGTGTGGTGAATTAAAACTTTATTCAAGATGAGTTTCACAAAAGTTCTACGAGATCTGAAAGTGACGGAGTTGAAGAAGGAGTTAGAAGAGAGGGAACAAGACACTTCCGGAACGAAAGCAATATTACAAGAACGTCTTGCTAACGCGATGAAGGCAGCAGGCGAGGATCCAGAGAATTTTCTCTTCGAGACAACGGGGAACTTTTCGGACCTATCCAAAATTTTAAAAGGAGAATTGATAGAAAATTCCAGAATTTTGGAAGGAAAGTTAACAGAAAATTCCCGAATTTTAGAAGAACTGACTGAAAACTCCAAAGCTTTAGAAGAAAAATTGATCGAAAATTCCAGGATTTTGGAAGAAAAGCTGGAACAGAAGATAACGCAGAATAATAAAGTGATGCGAGAAGAAATGGAAGAAAAAATCGAGAGGATAGATGAGAAAATTTTGAAGAATGAGGAAAAAGTACTAAATCTGTTAGAAGAGAAGCTGAAGGTTTTTACTCCCTCAACAGAAAAATCGAATATAAACATCGTACAGGAACCACTGGAAATGGCACGAGTGGTCACCGTACGGGAGCCACTGGGAAAAGCACAAGTAAAACCACCCACCTTCGATGGCACTTCTTCATGGTCGAATTATTTAAAACAATTCAAGGCTGCTGCGACGGTAAATGGATGGTCCGCAACAGATTGTGCTACGGCCCTGATTTTGGCTTTGCGTGGTAACGCCGTCGATATTCTAGAGACAATACCGACCGATGAACAGTCAAACTTCGAGCAACTTGTCAAGAGACTCGAAACACGGTACGGGCAAGCGCACCTCGAAGACATGTATTTTACCCAGCTAAGGAATCGTGTTCAGAAGCCAGGAGAAAGTCTTCAAGAACTGGAAGCTGATATTTCTCGTCTGGTACGCCTTTCGGACCCTGATGCTTCAGAAAGTTCCCTGCAACGCACAGCCGTCCGGTGCTTTATTGAAGCGCTCCATGATGCAGAAACACAACAAGCATTAAGACTGGCAAGACCGAAAACCTTAGCTGACGCATTAAGTCAAGCACTTGACTTCCAGGTTGCAAAAAGAGCATCGAAACGTGACGGACGAGTGCGAGAATTGCAAACCGGCGTCGATACGTATGACGAAAAATATTTGGAGGCAATGGTGGAGAGGTTGGTACGCATTTCTAGTGGCAAAAGGCGACAACCTCGATGCTGGAATTGTGGAGAATTAGGGCACGTGAAAAGTCGATGTGACCGTCCACTAAAGCAACAAGGAGAGCAGCAGTCTGTTTGTAAACGCAGCTGCCAGCAGGAAAACTGCAAACATTGTTGTCATGCAGAAGAGAAGATGTGTCCTACCTTAAGGGTCACTGTCAATAATGACCAATGGCAACCCAGAGAACTTCAGAAAGATCAGAAAGAGGACGCAGAATTGAAGCATGTTTGGAAATGGAAAATAGCAGGACGGAGACCAAGTTGGCAAGAAATAGCTCCCTGTTCTTCAGCAGTAAAATCATATTGGGCTCAGTGGGATTCGATTACTGAGGAGGAAGGTGTTCTTAAACGAGTTCTGGAAAGTGAAGACGGATCTCAGAAGAGGACGCAGATATTGTTACCAAGAGTAAGGGTTCCTGAAATATTGAGGGAATTGCATGACGGAACTTCAGGAGGATATCTTGGTATAACGAAAACATTAGAGAAAGTGCGCGAGCGATTTTACTGGGTTAATTGCAAGCAAGACGTAAAGATGTGGTGCACAAAGTGTCAAGTTTGTGCTACCAGTAATGGGCCACATAAAAAGAGAAGAGCGAAGATGAAGCAATACAACGTTGGGAGTCCTTTCGAACGAATTGCCATCGACTTGGCTGGCCCATTTCCAATGTCAAATGATGGAAATAAATACATACTCGTGGCTATGGATTTCAGCAAGTGGGTTGAAGCATATCCCTTACCTAACCAAGAGGCCACTGCTATCTCCGAAGTACTGGTTAAAGAATGGGTGAGCCGATTTGGTGTGCCACTGGAATTACATTCAGATCAAGGACGGAACTTCGAATCTGCAGTGTTTCAAGGGGTGTGTGAACTTCTTGGAATAAGAAAAACAAGAACAACAGCCTTACATCCGCAGTCAGACGGAATGGTGGAACGCATGAACAGAACAATGGGAAAATATTTAGCAAAGGTCGTGTCAGATCACCAACGCGACTGGGACCAATACATACATCTTTTTCTCCTAGCCTACCGCTCATCTGTTCATGAGACAACTGGGCAAACACCCGCTAATATCCTCTTCGGCAGGGAACTGCGTCTCCCATGTGATCTACAGTTTGGTTGTAAAACCAATGAAGAAATAGCCGGTGAAGACTTTGTAAATGACCTAAGACGCAAAATGGACGTAATTCATCACCAGGTGCGTGAAAGAATCCAAATTGCAAGTGACAGGATGAAAGACCGGTATGACATCAAAGCTGAAGGAGGAGGTTATCAACCTGGAGATCATGTCTGGCTCTTTAACCCCCAACGACGCCGCGGTTTGTGCCCAAAATTACAACGACAGTGGGAAGGACCGTACCACGTAGTGAAGAGGATAAATGATGTTGTCTACCAAATTAAAAAATTGCCGAATGGAAAACCACGAGTCGTTCATTCGAATCGGCTGGCCCCGTACGCAGGAAGTAATGGAAATGATGATGAAGAAAAGACCGCACGAGTTTGTGAGCTGGACATGCAAGAGTTCACATTTCACGAGTTTATGTCTCATTATAGTGAAAATCATAAGGCGCGTTATGGTGTAACAATGGAGGTGCAACGAGATCTGTTTGCGCTACCCCAGGAGTATGCATTGGCGCATTGTGTCGCCCAGGATTTAGATATGACCAGAGGTGTTGCTGCTGTTTTCAAGAGAAAATACGGAAGGATAGAAGAATTAAAGAACCAACAACCTGATATTGGGAAGGTTCTGCAACTGCACGACGTCAGTCGATATGTTTATTACCTTGTCACAAAAAGTAAGTCATATCACAAGGCATCCTATGAAAATCTTTGGGAAACTCTGATTGAATTTCGCCAACAAGTACTCCAAGACAACGTCCAGAAGGTTGCCATGTCAAAACTGGGATGTGGTTTTGATGGACTGAACTGGAGAATAGTGAGAAGCATGTTGGAAGTACTGTTCCGGTACACTGGGGTTAGCATCTTAGTCTGCAGCTACCACCATCGAATGTCGTCATATCCAAAGAAGACAATTGACTGCCACTTCTTCTTAACCTCCAACTGCACTAGAGGCTCCAGTTGCAAGTATCGGCATGATTTCACTAAACGCGCTCCGAGACGGATCGCAACTAAGGAGGGGGTAGTGTAACGAATATTGCGTCACCGGCCGGCACCCCACCTTCTGCACGCGCGGATTGCGTCAGCTGCTGGTGTCACCATGAGCTGCCTGTGAGCGCGGGTTGCGTCATCTCCCTGCACTAGACTTTTCCAGAACGTCCGGAAGGGTCTCGACGCCACCCGCCGAGTATAAATACGCGGCGGCCAGCGACCGCAAGTCAGTCTTAAGTCCGCAGTGGAAGCTGACTGTGAAGTGTGTGAATCGCGGTACAGTGATTAGTGCAGTGGACTGTGACCAGTGCATCGGACGGTGGCCAGTGCATCGAACAGTGATCAGTGCAGTGAACTGTGGCAAGTGCTCGGAACAGTGTAGTGTAAATAAATAATCAAGAGAAGTGTTGTATAAATAATCAAGTGTCTACAGCGGTTGAGTTAAGAAATAAAATAAACGTTTTTTTGTTAAAATAATACAAGACTTTTCATTCACCACCTAGAAACGTAACAATATGATGCAGCTCTCGGCAATTATTATTTCGAAGCAGGCATCTGTGGTCTGGATTGTACAACAGAATCTTGTTCCGGCCGAAACGCAGTACCCTTACTGTGCTACGAGGCTCAATGCACGAGCTAGAAATGATTCCTTTGGAATGTTTTCGTGTCAGAAAACTAACGCTGGTGGCCATGGAGGTAGGCGATTTAGAGCGGCCACTACGATTAACACAATTTTTTGGAATGCGCGCCTTGTAGTGCAAAATGTATTGGTGATGATGTACTGTTTTGTGTTGGGGGACACTTACGACCGAACGCGTCGTGAGTGCGGAAGGGAATATGAGCCACCTAATGCGGAGTTCAGAATAGCAGAACGGTTTCAATCATTTGTGGGAAGTGTGCTTACATAGTCTCAATTGGTGCTACGCCAAGCAACCGAAAATCGGCGACGAAAAACGTATCGTTGAAATTGACAAATGCAAGATCGGCCGCCGGAAATATATTCGTGGTCATGTTATAGAAGGACAGTGGGTTCTGGGCATGATTCACCTGGAAATTAGAGAAGTTCGTTTGGAAGTGTGCCCCAATAACAGAAGGGATTCCACCACATTGTTGCAGTTGATTTTGCAGCATATGGAACCCGGCACCGCAATTTTTCACCGACTTCTGGAGGGGGTACAGCCAGCTGGATGAAAACAACTTCATCCATGGGGGCAGTGAACCATTATCTTCCCTTCGTGGATCCAGGGGCTCACACAACACCGAATCCAGCTGGCGTCCCCTTCGTAGAAGACTGGCCAGAGGGTGCGTTCGTGACGAGGACGAGGCTATGCACTTGGACGAGTATTTATGGCACCAAGATTGCCAGAGACTGCGCTGAGATCCGTTCTGGGCTATAGTGGACGACTTAAGAGAAATTAATTAATGAATTGTGCCATTTCTGCAACAAATTTGCATACATCTCTCTTGCCTATGTGTTTATTTCATGCGTGCCCATTCCTATGATCTTCTTGCCCTCTTGTTTCTGTTAGGTCGGTAGCACTAAGTGAAGAGAGTGTCTGAAAACAAGTGAACATCGCGCACCGCTCATTACCAGCAGATCGTTAGTATCTCTGTCGTCACTTTCATAGATGATGCAACTCGATGGTGCGAAGTAGCATTTATAAAACACAAAAACAAGTACAATCAAGATATTCGTGCAAATGATGCAGATTCAAAAAGGCACAAAAATTAAAGCATTCCAGTCTGACAATGGAACAGAATAAATAAGGAATTCGAAGATTTTTTGAGAAACGCCGGAGTCAAACGTCAACTTGTTCTGTTTCCGGAAACCCAAAGCTAAACGGGTAGGCAGAAAGGAAAAACTTTACGCTCGTGGCAACGGTGAGACTTTTTTCATGCAATCTGGTATTCCAGACCGTTTTTGGACCGAAGCGGTTTCTACCGCGAGCTACGAGCTATGTTGTTGTAATTCGTTAAATGGTCGCACGCTGTATGAAGCATGGGCATGGACTATTCCAAACGCAAGTTACTTACAAGCGTTCGGATGTGATGAATACTTTCTAAACAGATCTGTAAACATCAGGAAATTATATCAACGAGGAAAGGCCGGAAATTTTGGGGGCCACGACGATAGATCGAAAGGGGTACGAGTGTGAGTCTCCGAGTGGCGAAAAGTTGTAGTGTCACGAGACGTTGAACTTTTAGGTAAGATAAGCCGCAGGAAATATAATATTCCAAAAGTGATATTCTGTCCTATTAATACATTTCCCGACAATGTAAAAGTACGAAAGTTGCGACGATCAGGGTATTGATGTGACTTTGTCAATCACTCAAACATCAATTAAGCCAATTTATTTGGCAAGCGATCATCTGAGTGATCGAAGTGAAGAAGAAAACATACGCAACGGTGGTAACCACAGGAGCGAAGAGCATTTTTCGCGCCGGAGACCAGGGAGACCACGCATGTTGCGGTCTGGAAATCGCGGAAGACCTCTTTTAAGTATGAAGTAATGTATTTGGCAGTGGCGACACGCCCCGTTGTGAACCTGATTTTAAACCAATTTATTACTTCTTTCCACTTCTTCGGACAATATAAATCTCTTTCAGCTTGTCTGTAATAAATAAACAAGTAAAGAAAACAATTTGAAACCAAAAGATACCTGAAAGATGTAGGAAAGTAGTCAAAATTAGTAAAAATATCGGAGCACAGCCAGAGCACGCCAATCACGTAAGCAAGCCGATTGTGTATATAATTTTTTTTTTTTTGCGTGTGCGAAGATATTTCGTATCGGGAGGGGGGTCATTTTGGAGGGGTTCATCATAGATTTTTGTTAAATAATAAACATTTGTTAGTATATTGTATATTATTTTTTGTAGTGTGTATATACTATAAAAATTATTACTTAAATAATCACATAATTCTGATATAAATAAATATTTAAATAAATTTTCCCAAATAAAAGACGGTAACAAACGAAAACTCTAGTCCTTTTGGGGGCAGGCCCCTGTGTCCCCCATCTCTGGATCTGCCACTGTTTCATACACACTTCGCGATGTATCGCGCACTCTTCGAAATGTTTCGCACACTATGAGAATGAAAAATAGTTTTTGCGCATACGGAAAACAAGCACCAGAAAACGTATTTTGCGTACGCCGTGTTAAAATAGTTATTTATGTTACATGTGGTAAAAGTGATCTTTTATTTTGGGAGTAAGAAACGTTGCGACACGAATACAATAGGCGGAGTGGAGCAATCGTACGAGCAAAATAAAATCACTTTTACCGCGTGTCATACACTATTATTTAGACACCCTCCACTAGGCTTTTTGTCCTTTTGTTCATTTTTCTTTCTGCTCTCTTAATTCTTTTTGTCCTTCAGTTCTTTTTGTCCTTTTTGAGTCTCTGATATGCATATTTCTTGAGCTTAATGGATGCTTTAATTTCCTCACTGCTTATCTTCACTCTACCAGGACCTCGCTTTAATTGAAATATTCTAAAGCTGTCACTTGCACCTCTCAAAATTCCTCCAAACTGATTCTATAACTCCTGAGAATCATTTCAAATAGTCATTCACACATTCTTCAAGAGAGTCTCTTATACTGGCTTGCTCCAACAACTGGACTTTCTGCTTCTTCCTAGGGTCACTGCTTTCTCTCTAGCTCTAAGTGTACCTGTTATAAGACAGGCACAAACTACTTTGTCTACTATAAATGGAGCACATTCTAGACCACTCAACTAGTATCTGCAAGGGAGAAGAATTAATTGTAATAAATAACGCAAACTATATAGGTTTACTTGTATACAGAATGTGCAAGGAGGAATCAATGAAACTTCAAAAATAAGCTCTTAAGTCAATTTTAAGCATATTTTGTCTAATAAACTCCTTTGTGATTTCGAATGGCCAAGTCGCAATAAGCAATTGTTTATTGTTTACAAAAGAAATGAATATATTTGGTGACAAAAATTAACACAGAAATAAAAAAGCACTCAATTTACACAATTCAATTGCTTTTTTACTTCTGTGTTAATTTTTCTTTGTAAACAAATATAATTCTTTCTTTTGTAAATAATTAACTATTTACATGTTTCTGGGGTGTTTATGTGTTTCTGAAATGGAAATTTGGCATAGAAAGTATTTTTTCAAACCAACTTCTGAGTGCTTATTGTGGTTCGACCATTCGAAATATCGAAGGAGTTTATTAGACAACATATGTTTAAAATTGATTTAACTTATTTTCAAAGTTTTGTTGTTTCCTCCCTGGACACCTGTACATAATGGTTTTGTCAAAAATATGTAAGAAAAAATGAAAACATGTAAAATAAAATTTCAGGATGGTTTAAAAAATTGCTCTATTCAAGCGTTTATAAATTTTTGAACACAAAAATCATTGTTTTATTACAAAAATCATCCCATAAAATGGATTCGGAGCTGCTGAATATTTTACCTCTACAGAAGTAATTATTTTGTAAGTACTTGTCTTCACCATACAATACGAATTTTATACGAAGTACTTGAATGATATGAAATATTTTATTTATTTTTATTTAATTTTCATTGAAAGACAGTAAAAACTGTATGTGGTGGATGTGAAATATAATCTGCGCACATTTTATTGTGCACCAGAATGCCTACCCCACCTTTGTACTGCACATAGTTGAGTAACAATGACTAACAAAAGTACCAAAAAAGCGTTACCGTAGTAATATTTGGAAACTAGAAATGTTCGCTCCCAATAGAAATACAAATATGGAAAACTTATTTTCACACGTAAATGAACTACTACTACAAAAGATTTGATTTTATAGTATTACTGACTTTTTTAGTAGGTTATTTGCTATCTTTAACAACCAAAAAATGTGAGTTGCTACTTTTAGCAATTCATATCCTCTACTGGTACCACAACTAGCAAAAAGAGAGCTCAACAAAATGTGCACATAGTGAGCTATATTTATGTCCAGAAAGAAAACAAAGGACCATCAAAGGCCAATCAAACAATTTGGCCAAAGGACCAATTTGTGCCCAGTGGATCATATGCTCAATGGATCAAGGGCAATTCGATTAAAAACATTGTCAGTATAAGGTGAGAAACATTTGGTCTGAGAGTCATTGCTTTAATACATTGGATATAAGTTTTAATTAAGATGTGATTTTCAAATTATTCCTCAAATCTGACCATTTTTCAAAAACAATCAACATTCAAAAATTCAAATCTTAGCACATTTTTTCATAGTTAAAAACTTTCAAGTATTAAATGTTTTGAAACCTTCTGACCTTTTGCTCAACTTTAGCCCTTCTGAGATTACCGCATTGTAAAGTTTACTAGTTTTCTTGAAGGTAACTAACTAATTTTTAAATGTATTTGTTTCAACTACAATTAATTTTTGCCACATTCTGTAATAAAACAATTTTGCCAGAACTGTCCATTTATTTTAACACATACACTAATTCCCTCTTTATTTCAAATTGTTTACTTGAAGCATAGCAGATCCTCCTCTATTATTCTTAATCCTAATATCAAAACTACCATTAATTTAAAAAGAGGCTCAATCGTGTTTGCAATGCATGTCATACTTATTGCATGAACATTGCAAGTTTGAATACAATTGATAAAAAGTCTTATTTACTTTGACATTCATAAGAATGAATTGATGAATACTAATTCAATGAATTTATAAATAATATTATAATTTTGATACAACACGAAATGTACAATAATTGAGCATGGACATTATCAGGAAGTAACTGCCTGTCTGTTGTAACTACAAATAAATAAATAATTCATGTTCTACATTATAAACAGTTAAGTTAACTTCTACAAACTTCTGTTGATTTAACAACATGAAATTGAACAGTGTTTTAAAATGTGAAGTAATACAATAATCCAGATTCAGATACAATGAAACATGGATCTTTCATCCTGTATGTAAACAAAACTGAATAATGTTTTCCAAGAAATATTAGGGATATTCAAGGTGTGTAAGAGTTCCACTGTTATCTTTAAGGTATTAAAATAAATTTCTTTACGTTTAGATAACAAGTAGCAACAAATCAACATGAAATGGAATATTTTATTAAACTTTACCAAAAACAAACAACAGAAGAGTACATTACGCAACTCGTTTAATGTCTTGCTTTATTAAAAAGAATCCAAATTAATTTTAAAAACAAATTTCAAAAGCAGTTTTGTTGTAGGTAACATTGTGAAATCAAGGGAGGGCAGAAAGGAAGACCGGTGAGGTGATCGCGAGTCACGTCGATGTCCTCGGCCTCCAACGCCATCATCAGGGTTTCTAATCGACGTTCAAAACCCAGTTCGGTAAACTTTCGCCTATGCACCCAACTAAACCTGCCTTTCCTTCCCGAAATACTAATCTCTTGTCGACTCTGCAAATATTTCCTTCCTCTTTCCTGCCTTCTGTTGTGGGAGTACCGGTGGGTAGCTTAAAGATACCAACAGAAAAAAAAAACAATACACAAATGGCATTACATACACACAAGAAAAATCAACACGTTCAGTTGGATACAGTTAACACACAGAAATATGGCATGAAAAACACTACAAAAGTTGATATTATCTTGTTTAGTGCAATACAAAGAAAATGATAAAGAAAAACAAATGTTTGCTTGTCCAGATTACTATCCCGTAATTTGGGAGCGCCAACATTTCCCCTCCTTTCTGTCAACTTAGTCATTTACATTTACAAACACACAGCCCACCCTGAAGTCTATACTTCGATGTTTGATTAAAGCCTTCCTTTCAAAACTTTCCCGTTTCCACTTACCTTTTACTGGGATTGGCATCCTCCCTCTCCGAAATGGCACCAACTCGGCATCTGTTCCCGCCACGTCCCTTGGAGAAGACAAAAGCGCCTTCCAGAGCGCACAGCTCCTTTTCGTATCACTTTTAACTCACTCAAATAATTTATTCACCGAAACCGACATGGCACGCTAACTGATCATGTCTATTCATCTCTCCAGCGGAAGTTCTTCTGGCGTCTCTCCACCGTCACACTCCTCGCGGCCTCCTCACCCCACAGTCCTGCTGCTCCTCCATGCACTTCGCACCCCGCGCACTTCTCGCCTGGTTCCCACGAGCGTTGCGAACCCTCGCCGCTGACGACCTTGAATCGGCGCCCCACGACTGATGTAAACAAATGTGGCCTCTCTACCTCTCCCAGTGTCAGAAATTACTGTTGGTTTACTTGTGCCCGCAATATGAAGTTTCACATATCACAGGGGGTAATAAGGACGGGTAGTGAAGACAGGTGATGAAGACGGACAATGTAGTTGACAGGGAGGATGAGCTGTTCAATATGCCATTTTATAAATGATTTCTTGTAACGGAAAGGGGTATTTATAATTCTGGTACACAAATAATGTATTTCATGACGTGTCTGACATCAGATCCAGTTATCGCCCCTTACTACCATCCTGGGGAGTCGTACATTAAAGTTGTTTGTGAATGTTTTGTCCAGTTTCCCTGATCCATTGAACAATTGCTGAGATGCCCCTTGTTTTGCTTCTGAACGTAAATGTAGCTTCATTATGCGCACGTTTTGTTGAGGTCTTTCCTTGCTTTCAGTGGAAATAGAGTTTAATAAATAAAGGGTGAGTTTCTATTTTGTTAGCAATGTAGAAAAATCAAATCCACAGTTTGTTTACCGTTACAAATAAGTTTTCTGTAACTCGGGAACGAAAATGTGTAGTTTTTGAAATGTTTATCTCGCGTTTTTTAATTTTTATTATTATTATTATTATTATTATTATTATTATTATTATTATTATTATTATTATTGTTGTTGTTGTTGCTATTATTATTATTATTATTATTATTATTATTATTATTATTATTATTATTATTATTTAAACTATAAATAGTTAAATTGTTGGGAAGGGATTCTGAAACTCAAAAAAGTGTGCGCAGATGATTTTCTCCCCCATACATCACATATTTTTTTTACTGTTTTTTGACAAAATAAATATCTAAATGTTCGCAGTATTTGACTTCTCAACCCCATATCATCTTCAATTGTGTTCAAAAGAGAAACCCCCCTGTGAATGGGCATCTAAATCATACTCATATTGTTCTTTTTTGAATATATGATAATATTTATTTATTTATTTACTTTACATCAAAAAACAGTTCAAACTGCGTATGACGTGCTATGGGGAAAAGTGAATTGTGTGCACATTTTCAAAATTCGGTGATCCCTACACTAAGTCATATACTACTTAAATTTTTTAAAAAAAAATACCATGTAATAAAATATATTTTCAAGAATAAATAAGCAATAAATTTTGGCTCTTATCCATGTTGTCCTTCGGAAAAATACTTCCTGCCGCGACAACATGGAAATGATAATTTGAATAATTGTATTTCCCACTGAATTCTAGAAGACGTGCACAGAAAATGAAGTTACATTTATGTCCCGAAGCAAAACAAGTGGCCATCTCAGCATTTGCTCAATGGCTCAGGGAAACTGGACGAAAAACCTGATCGAGGTGGGTAATATAAAATGTTGAGTAAATAAACAACATTGTACTATCATTATATTTGTTTAAATTAAGTTCTAATGAATCTGAAGACAAAATAATAATGACTTAGTTTTCACAACTGCAATAAAAGTATACAAAATCCAGCTACTAATATCACCAACTGAAGGGTTCAAGAGTAAAATATAATAACCCATATGGAAATGTTTCTGGGATACAACCAAATGTAATTTTGGGTTGTAGGGTTTAAATGGGTTACATAAAAATGACAACAATCAAGGACAATATATGAACCGTAAATTTGAGTATCACGCTGCATGCATAGTGGATGGAAGAAGCCAAAAATTATTGTATAAAAAAACTTTAATTTTGAAAGTTATATTTTACTCTTGAACCCTTCAATTTTTGGAAAGCCTTAATAGTAGTTTTTGTGTCAAGGACGTGCATGTTTAAATAATCTAAAAGCAATTAGTCTCTTTCAAAATTTATAGGCCTACAATTTACAGAAGGTTTTAGGTTTGAGTTGGTGAAGTTCTTTGAGTTAGAGGGTTTCAAGTCAGAGGACTTGAGTTAATTTTTATTTAACCTCTATGCCATGTATTTATTATGTTTTTGTATTTTTAAAATATAATATATGAAATTCATAAAAAATTAGAATTATTTGTTGGCTTGGTAATAGGCATAGAGTCCAAAAGACCTGCAAGGGTATTAAGTACACTATGTTTTCTCAGGTCCATTAACATATAGTAATGAACTATTACACCATAAATACAATTTCAGTGTCCTTAAGATCTTTGGCAATTAACAGTAAATTTGATATTCCCTTCATATAACTTTTGGGATTCAGCTTTCCTGTGAAGCATAGAATTTTTTTTCTAGTGTCTAATAGTTTACTTATTGTTTCTTTGTATTAATGTTTAGTGCCATAATATCATTCTGAATCAAACATGAAAGGTGATCATGCATAGAACATAATGAGTGTTTCAGGTTTTTGAGGGCATTATTTCATTTAGTATAATGTGGGAAATGTTTCCTAGAAATGTTTGTAAATTTTAATTAATATAATTGTAAATGAACATTTTACAGTACTCTTTATTGGTGTCAGAGTAACAATGCAACTTATATCTATCGTAGTATTAGCAAATACATGAGTTTATCTGTGAATGTGGTTAGAGATCAAGTGTACAAAACCATTCTACAAATGCTAGAAGATAAAAAGCAGTTCCAAGTGAAAAGAAAATTCTGAAATTGACCAAGGAGCTGCAGCCGAGCCATTTCTCAAAATTAAGATGTGCAACAGAAATAAAACTTGCATCATCTGTAGCAAGAGTGAAAGGAGTTCTCTGTTAATAAAAATCTAATGTGTCTCAAGTGCATGTCCCAGTGCATAAAATATTAGACTATTGTTTTTGAAAATTAATAGTAAAGTTATATTTTTAAAAACTATAATTTTTCAGATATGGTACTATAAAATACATTTGAAACTTACTATGGAATAAACATAAAAATTTGGATGAAAATATTTGTTGTATTATTTTAATTATTTTCATGTGGCAATCATAGAGACTGCTCCCAATCTTTCTAGCATTCAAGAAAATTTGTAATGATTAACAAGAAATATATCAATTATGTTGAATTTTCACAGTCCAATTGCATAGTTGTAATAAAAAAAAATTTAAAAAAAGGGGGAAGAAGAAGTCTTTTGGAAGTAATAATTGAACAATTTTCTTTAAGTAGATAATTTAAAAGGTTTTTAATATCCCAAATTTTATGCTGTGAAAGCTTAATTTTTATTCTCAAAAATGAAGTTTTTCATTACCGAAATGTTGGGGAAATCCTATTTCATAAATTAATTGTATCAGGAGGAAACTTTGGAATTTTTTTGGAAGAAGACTATGGAATTTTTTAGAATTTACTCTGAACTTTTCCATAATAAGAATGAGAAAATATTTAAAATTATAAGAAATGTGCAGTTACAAATGAAATCGAGGAAAGGACAATAAGGATGATGTATTGAGATGACATTAGCATTTGAAATACATTAAGATTAATTTAATTTACAGTTTTATATTATTCCATCTTTATTACAGAGGAAACTTACATTAAAATAGACTTTTTTTAATAATACAAAAAAGAATGATCACAGTTATTATTCACATTTAAATTACAAATAATAACAAACACTTCATACAACAGCATTGATTGTTTCAGAGGTAAAACTCAGCTGAATCTACATATTGTGAAATAGGTTAATTTTTGTAGCTATTCTACAGCTTTCTCTGTATCAAACATCACCTACAAAAATAGTTCTGAAATTCTATTCATATCTTCATGCTGGAAGAAGTGTCATGAAGAATAACTTGAAGATCTTTATCAGCATTTTTTAAGCAAATTAATACAATGGCTTATTGAGTATGTAAATTAAATAGCTGTTTTCGATATAATACAACCAAGTAGGTCATGAAGCCAAAATACATTTTACAGCCTGTCTTCTACATTGAACTTCTGAGTCAACCAACGTCTGTCATGTGCTTATACAACATTGTTCAAAAATAAAAATTTCATGGATGTGCACCATGCAAGAACATGCATAAACAAGGAAAACAGTTGAAGAAAAGACATCAATACAACAAGAAACAATAGAAGTAGAAACAGACATTGAAAACTGTCAATTTTTAAGTACAACATTATAGTGCTGCCATAGAGGAAGATCATTTCTTCCTAATATTTCACGTAAACATTTTAATTGACAAAGATTTAATTATAGGTAATTATCAGGAGGAAACATCTTAATATCCAAACAATTGTCTACATGTAATATACAAAGAGTATCATTTTATTACAAAACAATGAGTATTCAAACAAACATCCATGAAAAATGCATGATTCAATGCTCTCAGTGTTCCATTTCAATCAATGGCTCTATTTAACATGAAATTATATCCTATGCACATCCAAAAATTTTCTATCACAAATACTAGGGACAGCATTAAGCAGAGAGAAATCATAGTAAACTTGGGGACACATATTCAAAATTAATTAAATTCCCTACCCTTTTGTATGTTAGTCATTTTAACACGGCAAAAATTAAAGCTCTTTCAGTGGTACAGTATTTTCATTATGTTATTTAGTTTCCAAAGGCACCCTAAATAAATTTACAAATTTTATTTCACCACTTAGAAAGCTATAAAAATCTATACACAGGTTGGCAATAAATATTATTATGCATGCAATTAAAGAGAACCCACATCCAATTCTCTGAGTATCTTTACAACTCATCCACTGGTAACATAAAATTCTACCTTAAGCATGTACACATCTTTAAAGAATCAGTTAAATGAAGAATCACAAATTTACAGCTGTTATGAAACATTAAGAACACATCTACTATGGAAAATAAACTATGTAACAAATGTATAAAACAAGAAAGCTGCTCAAACTTTCAATATAAAAACGAGGAAAGGAACCACACACTACCATTGTGTATGTGATCCATTAAAATGCAAAGCACTTCAAACAAATGCACAATAAAAGAAGTCACTAATAGACTGAAGGCCACTGAAGGCAACAGACAGCACAACACACACAGCCATGCCAGTACACCTCAAGGGTAGTCCCAATGGTCGACAACCAGCAGCTGCACAAGGAACAGGCACAAAAGGATCTAATCTTGAGAACCTACTATTAAGGCAGCAGTATTTTAAAGTTATTTTACAAAAAGAATCAATATCTCACAAAAAAAGATCATGGACAGGGACCAAGTTTGGTTTTGGTCAAATATTCAATAACACTACTTGCAATCAGACTTTTTGAGCAATTGTTTATGCAACAAATATGCTCCCATCAGCTGAAAGCACCTAAATATAAAATTGCTCAAAAATCCTTTGTTGCCACAAGCTGAAAGAAGACAGGAAGAAGAAACCAATGGGAGATGCTTAAGAGTCTCGCGGAACTTCTGGAAGCAAGTCAAACCATACGGTACACGCCTTGGGCAGACCCAGATCTCCAAGATTCAAAATAACCTATAAGAACAGAAAAAAGATGAGAACATTGTACAGTGACATGAACAGCAGGAAATTGCTAAAAATTTATTTGGTTAAAATACTGCATGAATAATTATTTTTGGAAGAGTAAAATAATTGGTAATTTCCCATCAACTATCCCGAAATTTCTGTTAATATGGCAAAATTATGAAAAGAAATAAAATACAACACAAAATAACTTTGATATAAAATCTGAAGTACACCTGAAAATACAAGAATTTGGTATGCACCATGTTCAATACCACAAATACAAAGTTGACTGAATTTTGAAAATTTACAAGGAATTTTTCTTATTATATTCAGAATTCATGTTTTTATAAAATCTATTTCAGAAACTCCTGGCATTACTCTAATATTTTCTCATAACTATGTTTCCCTAAATAATCGCAAAACTTTGAGAAAGCAACAATATTCATAACATAATGAAACAATGAAATGTCATACAGCAAAATAAATGTTTTCAATCTACCACATTAGTAGGGAACGGATTTCCATGTAATTACATGTTTTTACAGGAACTAGATACCTGCATTCAATTATGTATGTTGGAGTTTACAAGACATTCTGAATGAATGTCTGAACCTTTTTTATTTAACATATTTTGATATAATTACATATTTTTACATATTTTACCTATTACGATATATATTTCTTACATATTTCACTACATTTTAATATCTTTATACGTCGAAACGGAACACCTCAGTTACGCGTTCGCAATATATGTTACAGAATCATCTTTCTTACAAACCAAATGTAATGCTGCTGTGCTTCTATTACCACCATATCCTCGCCATTAATTGTCAAACTCGCCTCTCCCTCCCGCTTACTGCCTACTCAGAGTCAAGGATGAGCGGATTTTTATGTACAAAAGTAATTTCAACCACATACTTGCTCATGTTTCAAACAGCAAATTCGTTACTCGATTGAAAACTAACGAATATATTTTACCGAAAATTGTCTTATCGCATTCGATTTATCGATGAGGGAGTGGAAAATACCGCTTAACTCTCACCACTGGGACCCATCACTCACTTCACGGTACTACTATTCACTTGTAGACCGGCTCCTTGTAAACACTATAATATATACTATGAACGTATTTCATATTTCGAATAAAATTCTTATATGTGGTGAAGTCTATTGTACAATTACTTCAGTAGAGACAGAACCTACTTTCAGACTCCGAATCCTTATTAAGAAATGATCAGTGACATTCTGTGGTTGGAAAATGTTTGTGGAGAGCAATTTTAAACACAATAATGAAGTTTTATTTTATATATTTTCTATTTTTTCTTACATATTTTGGAAAAAATATCTCCATGTATATGTAGATATTTTGCATTTTTTATTACAATAAATTCCGTTCCCTACACATTAGAAAAACATTGGTCATTATTTTTTAATAAATGCATACTGTAAATTATATGATAAAATAATAATTTGCAAGATAAGAAAGTGAATTTTTCCATGACTACATGAAAGTCTGGTAATACTTTTGTATCATGAAAAAACTACTTTTGCTGTTTGACATACAATACTTTATTCGAAATCTCAATTAATGACAATTTTCCTTTGTGTTGCAAATTTAATTCATAATCACAAGAACATAATCTTTTTTTTTTTGGTTGGCAGTCATTTTGTTTTCCGATTGTTTATAGAACTTTTCAAGATGAAGGTATTGACAAAAATACTTTCAGTTTGTTTCCAGGCTGGTATTGAAAAAAGCTGAACTTCTGTGGCCAAATACACATTGACATAGCATAGCGAGAGTGGCAGGGGTAGCACTTTTAGGGGGCATCGAAATTTCACAATAAATAATAATATCATCTTGCGAAAATTAATTTAAAAAATCTTTAGCTGGTACAGAATTTGGCAGATAAGTTTACTTATCTACGTCAGCTATATTATTAGATTTGGTTGATACTAAATTTAATCTAGACTATATGTAAATTAATTCATATGGACCCACATGTATTACTAAAATTTATTGTGAAATTCAAGTTGGAAAGATACTCTGCCCAGTATTATAATAATGCTCCAAATAGTCCTCACAATTGCCATAAATAATGCCAGCTATGAGAAAAGTTTCTCAAAATTATTAATTAATAAAAACTATTTAAGAGCAACAATGACTACTTTATGGCTATCTTGTCTATTGAGCAAGAGGTATGTTATGCTATAGACACTGATAGTGCAATAAAAGACTTTTCTCTTAATATAAGTGGTGCTCCAACAGCACATACTTTCTCGCATTATCGGAAACTGCTACCTAATATTGAAATACTGCATTTTCTGCGCTACTAACACCTCGCATATTACTTGAAAAAGTCCAATTCAGCCAAAGTGCCTGTAATGCCTGTATGCATTAATTTCGACAATCAGGAGCAGCAATCAGTTCTTACTTTAATAAATAAAACAAACAGGAATACATTTGACTGATACCATATTTGCAGCAAATTATACATATCTGAGCAAAGCACTGTTGCCAGCACAGGGTTGTCAAAACTATGTCCATTCACTTGGCGAATAATATCAATTCTTGGCAATATATGCTTATTTCCATCTGTATTCAGATTTCAACTTGTTTATTGGTTAGTCATAGTACATCATACACAGTTGATAAATAACTCCAATACTAATAAACTAATTAAATTATTAATATTCTCTGATTTACAATATTATGTTAATTTGTTACAACCTTTTTATACATTGACACCACCTCAAATGAAGTGTAGGAAAATAAAAATTAACGGTAGCATGTTCGTGAGATCAACCATGGTAAAGTAACCCCAAAAAATACATTAAATGAAAGTAAAATCTTTGTTCTTCAAGATGGTAAGAAACAATTGGGCCCTTACCAGCCTAATTTTTTAATAAAGGAGGTTTAACTTGGTACAGGCTCTTATGGAAAAACTTTCTCGGGCATAGGTTTCTTTAAGTTATTGAAGAAGTTATACGGTTAATGTACCTTTTTCTTTTATTCAATACGCAGTAAATGGTTTTAGGAATCAGATGATACTACATGTAGTATACCTCACTGGGCATTCCGAAGAGTAATTTATAAAAAAAACTGCTGCGAAATTCATTGCAAACGGAAGGAGTTACGTTGTACAAATCAAGCTATTGTTAGTACTGTTTCTCTTAGGGCATGAGAGAAAACCGCAACAAAAATATTGATTATCAAACACGTTTTGTATCATTTCTAAAAGTGTTATTTGGAAAAACAACCTCAACTAAATAAAAGTTGTATTTTATCATAGCTACCATCTCGACGATCAACAACGAGCTTCTCAAATATCGATTGTGGCATTGCTGTCCAAATTTCAATTAAGCTTTGCGGATTGCTTGAATGAAATGCATCAATACATTGAGAAAACAAATTGTAGAATAGAGTAAAAAAGTGTAAGTGCGAGAAAGTAAAAATAGAATTAATATTGGCATTTTCAATAGTAAATTATAATTAAAATTAAATTAATTATTTTCCATATCATTCATGCAATTTTTCCTGTGGCCTGTAGTTGGTGCGACACCTTCATATATTTCGTTAATTTCAAGCAGAAATTACACAAAACTACTAGTTTTTTCAAAAAATTGTACATGACACTTTTAAAGAGCTAATTTTGTACAACAGGCTTTGTCTCAGGCAAACATTTCTATCTCCAATTTTGTAGTTTTAATTTTTTTTCAGTTTTTGAAAATTGTTGCTCTGACAGCTGTTTGTGGTAGTTGCATCAGCAATAAAAGCGGAGGACAGGTGGTATATCACGCGTTCGTCTTCATCCACAGACAGAGACAGACAGACACAGAGACAGACAGACACAGAGACAGACAGACAGACAGACAGAGACAGACACAGAGACAGACAGACACAGAGACAGACAGACACAGAGACAGACAGACACACAGAGACAGACAGACACAAACAGACAGACAGAGACAAACAGACAGACAGAGACAAACAGACAGACAGAGACAAACAGACAGACAGAGACAAACAGACAGACAGAGACAAACAGACAGACAGAGACAAACAGACAGACAGAGACAAACAGACAAACAGAGACAAACAGACAGACAGAGACAAACAGAGACAAACAGACAGAGACAGACAGACAGAGACAGACAGACAGAGACAGACAGACAGAGACAGACAGACAGAGACAGACAGACAGACAGAGACAGACAGACAGACAGAGACAGACAGACAGACAGAGACAGACAGACAGACAGAGACAGACAGACAGAGGCAGACAGACAGAGACAGACAGACAGAGACAGACAGACAGACAGACAGAGACAGACAGACAGACATATCAATGTTCATTTGATATTTAATTCCATCACAAACAAAACAGCGCTTTGACTCCCTCCCCAAAGTCACCTCGCGCCACAGAATCAGCAACACATTCCCACCGACACTGCCCTGGGGCAGCCGGCGCCGTCACGCCAGCCTATACAACGGAAGCCATCGAAGCACAGGCACCGCCCCCCACGCCGCTACCCTCGCCGCTCCTCATGCCTCCCCCCCACGTCGCCCCCCACGCCGCCCCCCACGCAGCTCCTCACGCCGCCCCCACGCCCCGCCACCCACGCTGCTACCCGCGCCACCACCCACGCCGCCACCACCCACGCCGCCACCACCCACGCCGCCGCCACCCACGCCGCCACCACCCACGCCGCCACCACCCACGCCGCCACCACCCACGCCGCCACCACCCACGCCGCCACCACCCACGCCACCACCCACGCCGCCACCACCCACGCCGCCACCACCCACGCCGCCACCACCCACGCCGCCACCACCCACGCCGCCACCACCCACGCCGCCACCACCCACGCCGCCACCACCCACGCCGCCGCCCACGCCGCCCCACGCCGCCTCACGTCGCCCCACTACACCACCCATGCTGCCACACAACGCCGCCACCCACGCCGCCATCCCACGCCGCCCCCACGCAGGGACGGCGCGTGTTTATCAGCGGCTGTGCGCGCAACAAGTGGCCGCTAAGAACTAAACGCGCGCTCCGCCGCCGCCGCTTAATTAGAACGCAGCGCTTAAGAGCGACCGGCCGCCAGGTGGAGGCGCCTCATTGTCTCCGCCCCAGGCTCCGGCACTGGCCTTCTTAATGAAACGACGTGCAGGCAAACACTCTTCAGCACTCATGTGTGGAAATTAGGGCTTACCTACAACGTTTATTGATTCGAAAGAGTTACTTTGCAATGTTGCAAAGTACTCTCATGCGACTGCAAAGAATCCATGGCCAAATACAGCAACTGCTTACTCAAAGAAGCCATGGGCTAATAAAGTAACTGCGTACTGCAAAGGAGCCATGGCCAAATAAAGCAATTGCATACTACAAAGAGGCCGTGGCCAATTAGATCAACTATATACTACAAAGTAAGCAAAATCCTGGGGCAAAAAAAATTAAAATGGCTGTGTCTCTTATAACGCAAAAGATCCCAACAGTATTTCTATGTTTTTCAAGAATTCGTAACTCATACAAAATAAAAACTTTCGTAAAAAACGTATGTAACTCGTACAAAATTGTACTTGGCGCCCTCATTACAACATGCCTCGGCTTCTATCGGTCGTCTCGTTCGTCTACATTTCATTCGGGTGCCAGACATCCATATTCTGAATTAGTTTCGGGAATAATTAATATCATAACATGGAAACCGCATGCTTGATGAATTAGATTGCACAAACAATCAAAAAAGAGTACAATTTATTGATGTAACATCAATTCGGGATAAAAGTTGCAAACATGCTAACAGATACCTCCAACAATGCCTCTGCACCGACGAGCGTACAAAACACGTTTTACTTACACAGTGCAGATGTTTGTAAAACGGATTGACCATAATTCAATTGTTACAATTCATCTTATTTTTAAAATGTCGATGAAAGTGAGAGTGTGTATTAATAGTGTAATTTACGAATGAGTTAAAAATAATATTTAGTTTCACAGTGGTTTAGCTGATTTTTGCGAGTAAATAACGTAGAGACATTGAAAACAATCATCATTATCCTATCCACAATTCAAAATATCTATGAAAAGGAACGATTTACATTCCACATCAAGTTATAGAAATCTTAATAACTCTCACTAATCAAACTAACCTGATATATGAGGCACTAAACCTGAGGTGGGAAAACGACGCTATTAATTCAACGCTACAACATTCAACGTGCATCCATCAATGTTCGACCCACCCTCCAATGAGTCATGGCCCTCAGACCCACACGGCCGCCTCTCTAAGCGTGTTCTCGATCGACCATTATCAGATTCGACGAATCCGCAATAAACCTCACCTCATCTCCCCACCGCACAGCCCCGCGCGCGGGGGCCAGCCGTCGCTGTGCACGCGGTTTCGTGTTTTTGCGTCATTAGTCCAACACGGTGGAGACAGAACGGCGGTGATTATCGCGTCGGTCCATGGGGCCTCGATTGAAGGGGCTTCTCTCCGGTTTGATGGGCGCCGGCTCCATCGAGATGTCGCAGCCATATTTCTAATTGGCGGGTCATTAAATGTCCGTCGACAACCGAAGCTCACAAATTTCGAACGTTAGATTTAATTTGTAGATGCAAATGGGCCGCCGGGAACGCGATAGCCATTAAAGTTAAATTAATGCTCTGCGCACGAGCGTGTTAATACAGTCAACAGTCCATCAGTTAAATCATAGCCATTAGCACGAGTCGGTCGCCTATTGGACTTGAAGCTTTATCAGCCGTTCGGAAGACAACGTAGGTGGCGTTGGTGGGAGGAACGGGGACGTTTGCAAAGTGCCCGAGTGATTGGTGACGAGGTGATGGCGATGGTCTCGTGGAGTGTCATGAGAGATTTACTTCATATTACCAAGTTTGGTACACAAAATGTATTCAGCAATCGAAAGTTAGTCATCACATGAATTTCTCTTCTTTTACTACTCAATACATTTCATGAATGTTGACAAACTACGCTAGGCGAACAAGCGACTCCAAGCAGTGTCTAATTCTCAACTCCTTTTGCTGAAATTGCGGATAACGTTGATAGAAGGAAAGCAAGACATAGAAGATAAATCAACAGGATTCATAATAGTAAAGGCCGCGTACTCTTATTTAAAGTTATTGGCTCCATACATTTTGAACTTCAAAATAACCAAATAACCCGTCTAATAGTTGAACTTTATAAAAAATGAAAATTTATTGGTTAATGAAAGCCGTCAGGATCATCTATTACCGGATGTAAGTAATAATCTATCCTAAGTTGAAAACCAGGGGAAGGCGAAAACCCTTCAGGAACGTAATTGTGGAAAAGGGATTATTTCTCACAACAACGCAGTGTTAGCAAGTTTTATAAGGTACTAAAAAGGACGATTTTTACATGTCTTCAAGAAAAGTTAAAGTTTGTGCTGAGGTAGCAGTTTCACAATATTGCTACCTTATGCACTGTTATCCTTGACAGTGGTAAATATTTAATCCCATCCATAACCAAAAGAGCTGAAGCCGGGATTTATACCGGTATCTGACTGGTCAAGAAACCCCTCAGACTTACAATCAACTAGAGGAAAGAAAAAAAAAAGGTCATCTTCGTCAACATACTATGTTGTATATCTATGTCAACATACTATAGTATGTTGACGAAGATGACCTCTTTTATTTCTTCTGATAAGAACGTCAACAACACCAAATCAGAATTCCCACAATCAACTAGAATGAACGAGATTTTAACATTATTATTATTATTATTATTATTATTATTATTATTATTATTATTATTATTATTATTATTATTATTATTAAGAAAAATCCCTTCTCTGATGTTCTGTGTTCCTTAATTAACCTTCAAGTATGGAATAACAAGTTTCTAAAACCTTGACGCATCCTTTTACATTCGGTGAGGAAATAAAGAATAATTGCACATTGACTGTCTAAAGGGGAAATAAGTCTCTTTCTGAAGTTTCTCATACGTTATTCAAGTAAAAATATTTCATCAAAGAAGTGTTTAATAATTGGGCCCTCATACACGAAATACACATCGCATGCATAATAACAATTTTATCATCAGCTGTTATTTTGATGACCTTATTGCCTAACAGATGTGTAGTTTCATCGCTAAAGAACCAAAGAGCTATTTATAAACAGAATTAGGTTCACTACCGTATATAAAGTGACTGTCTACTAGTGAATATAGTCAGAAGAATACATACTATTCTTCTAAAAATATTGATAAATATTACTTGTTTGAAAATGAAGATAGTTATAAAGTCTAAAACTCTTCAGTAACCCATTTTCTAATGTTCTAATGTGGTCACGCGCCCCTAAAATCAACGCCGTTGATTGTCTCCTTCGTCTAAACGTAACAACAATTTGAACGCCTGATTATCCGCCCCAACGCATTTCAAGATTGACAATTTCACAGTAAGAGAACGTATTTCAAACAAAAAAAAGGTCTCCGCAGAGGAGAGAAATCAGAGTAACGCGCGAGCGAAGTAAGAGCCACTGCCGTTGCCGCCGCGATGAAAGGCCGCAATAAATCGAGCAAGACCCAGATCCTAATCTAATGAAAAGTGCGATTGAATTGCGCGCCCGCAGAGCAAAAGTACTCGGATAAACATTTTGACTCGAATCCAGGGCGCGCGGCGGTGGGGCTGCGGGAGGGGGCGGGGCGGGGATGTGAGCGGGGTGGCTGGAAGCCGCGTCTGCGCTTGGCGGGGAGCCAGGTCGCGCTGGGGGCGGGGGCGGTGGACGGAGACGGGGGCGGGGCGGGGCGGAGGCGGGGTCGGGGCGGGGCGGGCGCGGGTCGGGGCGGGCGCAGGGCGGGGGCGGGGCGGCGGCGGGACGGGGGCGGGGTGGGGGCGGGGCGGGCGCGGGGACTGGGGCGAGGCGGCCGAAACGAGGTCGGAGACAAGAGAAGAAAACCGAGAGAGGGCCAACAGCGTTGGGAAGACGGCGGTGAAAGCGGAGATCCGGTGACCAGACGTGTGGCGAGGTGGGATCCAAAGCTCGCAACCGTGCGCTGTGCGAGGGGAAGCATTGAAGAGTGCTGTATAAATGAGGGGAGGACAAAGAAGCGAATTAGATAGAAAGTAGAAAGAAAAAGTAGTTTGAACGTAATAAAAAAATAGACGAAGGTATGAAAATCAAACCGAGAAGATGAAAGAAGTTAATGGTTGGGTTCGAGAGTAACGATGAATAATTCAAGGGATAAGGGGTCAGTGATAACTCTCATTTCTATAATATTTGAAAGCATCAGGATTTGTTTTTGTAAGGCGAAACGGTTTTCAATTTGGGTATACAATTCTTGCTGCTTTTTAACACATTGTGGTAGTCCTATAAAAACTTTTATGAATTATTTGGATCATAATGTTGTTTTGCGGAGAAACTATAATTCTTTATATTGTACATGAGAAATTAGGTATAATGTTGCCTCGACGCTTTCAATTATTAATTTTCTAAAGTTTACACATGATTCCTCTGCCATTATCGCTGTACGAGAGCTTTGATTCAAATTCAAAATTTTCGAGTTACAAAGTACATTTACGAGTAAACTAATTACAATTGAATGATGGTCTAATATATTTATCGTTATGTGATCTAGAGACATATTAGTATGAGTAAACAGGAATTTGCAAATTTATTTCTTACTGTAAATATTTTTAATGCTCCAGTAGTCATTGAAATTATTTAGTTTAATTACAAAAATATGTGAAATATTAATCCTAATTGTATATTGATTATTTCTTACATAACATTATATCTACAATTACAACAATGAAGCCCCTTGTATTTTACTGTCATCAGCCTTCTGAAGACATAGTACTTCAGTGAATTCTTTTCAGATAGGTGATAAAATACATTCAATAGATAAAGCAGTGGAATGCACACGAGTAATTAATTCATTAAGTAAAGTCAAATTTTGCCTCGTTTATTAAGATGCTAGAGAAACAAAATATCCGCTGTCCGACACGCGGAATAAGAACGCGAGTAAAAGCAGGCTGAAGAGGGAGAGGGATGGAAATGCACTTTCGGTGGGCGCGGCGCAGCGCTGCTGAAAAGTGCGCGGCGCGGGGGATGCAGAGGCTCAGAGGAGGGGGCGGGGAGGGGAGGGGAGGGGAGGGGAGGGGAGAGGGAGGGGCTCTGGCCCCCTAATGGACGGTCGTCGCGTCCGAAAACACGAGCGCGTTGGCGCCAGCGCCGTTGCTGCGCCAGCGGTCGCCGCTGAGGTGGTGGGGACTGGGGGGACAGGGGGGACGGTGAGCCCTCGCGCTCGCCCAGCCAAGCGTCAGACGCAGGAAGCTCCACAAAGCCCGAGACTTCGGGGGAAAGAAGGTCGGGGGAATGCGGTTAATATACCTGTCGTAATATCAACTGAGAAAGAGCTCGACTCAAGTAGAGCATAAGATTTTTAACATATATTAACGATATTTTTCTGACAAGAAAATAATGCAAATTCTCAGGAATAGCACTGCTTTTCGAGTTGGAATGAGCAGCAGTATCTGAAGGTAGAGCGTCAATGAAATGTGGGGGGTGCATTCAGACGCACTTATTTTATTTATTGCTGGTGAAAGAAACTTGACGTTCCCGGATATTTGAATCGGTTATTTCGAAACGGTCACATCAGTTGTTCGCTACTCTCTCGTTGTTGGAAAACGACAAGTATATAGACAAGTGGCAAATTCAAATAAAAAAACGTGCTTTGCTATTGTGATGTATTATAATAATATTTTGTAGAATGGTGTTTAAAAAACTATCTACTCCATTAAATTCAACGTATTTACTGAAAATACTTGTCATCACACATGCACGTCTCTTCGAAATAGCAGAATCAGTGATATGGACACTTTACCTGGATGCACAACAGCAATTCTTTAAAGTGCTGAAAATCTTGACGATCGTATTGTATTGACTGCGGTGAACATCTAAATCGATATTATCTTAGTTTGTTAAACGTTTTTCAAGTGTCGCCGATGCTCATAATCTTCTCTAAAATAATGCATTATTCTACAGCCAACTTCTGCGTTACTTTTTCTACTACATTAAAAATAAAGATGTATAATTTCATTAAATCTTTATTACTTTCAAAATTATATAAATTTTCCTTGAATAGAATAAAATTTTAAATTGCGGGTAAAAATTTAAAATGTCACTGTGGAGACGCTCAATTTTGTTCTTAAAATAATCATAATTGCTCAGATCATCAGAACAATGATGCTCATCATGACAGATGCGCCTATACCGTCATGATCTCAGACCAGATGATGTCACCAGCCTTCTCAAGAGGCAATGCTGTACCCGAATATACACTCTCCGCTAGTCGAATGACTTCATGCTCTCCTAAAGAGTGGATGTGACGCCAAATAGAGATCCATGTTGAACGGCAAAAGCTTCGAATGTCAAATGCAGTCCAATGGCACACAGATTTTTACAAGGTTAATACGTATACATTGTATTTATCAATATGATGATGTTACATCAAAACAAAGAGAAGCTCTAGACGTCAATAAACATTTAAAATAGACATAAGATAATTTGAATAAAAATAATAGGAACAACGTGACCATAAAATATTAATTTTACATATTCAAGAAGGTTTTAAATAATTGTTTGTCTTGGGGAATGCAAAGGTATTTTAAATGAAGATAATTTAAGTAATACATCATTGTAGTGGGATTTTATACAGGTTTTTATTTATACAAACGTATTAAAAATATTTTATACAGAAAAAAATCATTCAAAATGTTATCTTTTAGCATATAAAGAATAAAATATCAATAACAAATAAATCTTCTAAAAATCACAATATTTTTCATAAAGTAGATAACAGTTTCTTAAAACGCACTATTACATAACTGTAATGTCTGAAATCAACCTCTTTTCCTTGTATAACATCAATATAATACGAATACTGTTCATACGTTCACATTTTTACTTTTACAAAACGTGTAAATGGTGTTAATGAACTAAATAATTCTATAGCAGTCCTCACAAGTTCTTCCAGTAAAATACGAGTGATTTCTTCCAAAATTATTGTCTCTTCAGTAACTATATTTCTAGCGTCAGTAGTTAATAACGGTGCATTAGCAATATTGGCTGTATCAACTTCTAGCATTCATAAATTTAAAACCTCCCTAGTAAATGTCGTTTAGGATGTCTTGGTCTATTGAGGATATAAAATTTGCAAATTAATACATAAGAAGCAAATTACGGTTCACCAGAAATGTGAGTCATGTGATGGCATATGAGGATGCTACCCGTATTATTTTACCTACCATCAACTCTTGCAGTGCGTTTAGTTCATGCACCTCTGTGTTTTCCTTCCAAAACCGAAAAAGTTACAGACACAGGACGGTAATTGTGATCTTACAACTCAAGAATGGCAGAGATATAAAAACTTATCTAGCTTACTTAAACTTATCTGTTACTTCTAACTTAAGTTAGAAATAACTTAACACTCATTAAGCTACAGAAAACTCCCTACTACACCCCACGTTTTGAAATAACATCAACGCCTTTGCCGTTCAAAAAGGGCCTTGGGTGGCCTCATCGTCAAAGCAACAGCTTGGAGGAATATATGTCATCAGTCATCTCTCTAACTGTTAACAACTCGCGCTACAGCTCAATCGACAGAATATTCAATAACAATCAAATTGCGACACTCAGGTGTTTTTTATTACTCGACTGTCAGTTACGATTTGAAGGTTCAGATTTACTGCTGTCACCATGCATTCTAATATAGTGCCTAGAACAAAGACCTTAAGAAACCTTACCAATATGATGAAATTTAAATTTAAAGCTGAGCAAACCTTTGAAAAAAGAAAAGACGAAGCTGAAGGCATGCGAAGACGCTATCCGGAAAGAGTGCCGGTGAGTTTCGAATGAATTCTTCAATTTACCTTCATTTGATTTACTACGTGGCATATTTGTCACAGAAAGTAAGCTAGAAATTACTTCATTTAAGTCCGAGCCTTTTTCACACTCACGGATTTATTATTCTAAAAATGGTAAAAGGTCAGTCGTTTCTTGCATTATTTTATTATTGTTTTAGTTGAATCCTCACAACCCAACAATTATTCAAATTGCAATGGAGTAATTGTAAGGCACTTCTACAGGTAATTTTAGAGAAAGCACCGACGTCAAAACTCTGCGATTTAGAAGAAAACAAAAAATATTTGCTTCCGTATGATTTATCTCTCGGACAATTTTATTTTTTAATACGCAAAAAGCTGGAAATGAAGCCCAAAGCCACATTATTCTTTTTTATCAAAGATATAATTCCTGCTGTCAATTTGACAATGGGAAATTTATATGAGGTTTGTAGACTTTTCTTCACATGCAAATGATCACTACCTTCCAATGTACTGTGTAAGTTTCAAAAGTATTTCCAAGTAGATTGTTAGATTACTTGAAACAGTTTACCAAGTAGACTGTTCCAAGTAGTATAATTAACCTCAAACATCCATTAATTCTAAAGACTGTATATCAAGCTATATTTTCCAAATGAACTTATGAAGTGAAGATTCATGATAGCTGTAATGAATTGCAATAAAAACAGAAAAATTGAATAATTTTTAATTAAAGACCAAACTTAAAATTTTAAAAATTGTTACTGTTTCAATAACAACTAATATTATTGTTAATCATGAAACGTTTTTGTTAATAACTGTCCATTATTTAAAATCTGACTTGGACATTAAAAGTTCACTCGTTAACTTTCATAATTTAAATGGAAATTTCTGAAACCAAAAATTTGGTGTATTTAAGTGATAATGTCTTATGCAGAGAATTCTATGACACTCTACAAGCTACATTGCTCCTTTCTACAGGAATATCATGAAGAAGATGCATTCCTTTATATTGGTTACAGTGATGATTTTACAGAAACTACATTATAATTCTTGTAAAGATAATATAAGAACACTTTAGAAGGTGTTAACCGATTTTACATGTATTTTAGCGCATTTTCCTTAGAAATAAAAATATATACAAACTACCAGTTTAACTGTTTTTAAACAAAACTTATTACACGTAACGTATGCTGTTTTCCTTATGTTTACGAGAATATTAGGTTTATAGTGTTATCAAAATCGCGCGCGATGCTTCACCTTATAATTTAAAATCGGAAGACGATCTGCATGTAAGTACAGTATTCCGAGTCATATGAGATAAAACACATTCATTTTTACAAAGCATAATTGCAGCGTGTATATGTTTTACTTTTTTGTAACGAAACAAATAACAGCGTGTAATTTAATTAATCATTTAATTAAATGTTCAGTATTCTGCCAATTTTACGAATATACCTCAGAGATATCTCGAGTAATAACTTGTAGGAAAATGTATATGCGCCATCTCTCAATTACACATTTATAGTTAAACATGAAATAAACATTTAATGTGCTAAGTATTAATGTTGCTGAGAAGAATAGTAAGAAACCATAATATTCAAACTTTTATCACAAAAATTAGTACTTTGTATGAGTCACATTATTATTTATCAACAAAGCTTGCACTCTTTGTGGCATGTATTCCACTCGTTTAATGCAATTAAGCTACAAATCAAAGCATCACTTTATCCTCAATGAACCTCCAAACGTTTTCTTTCATATTTTTAAAGCTATGCTTGTTCACGAAAGGAAGATAATATCTTTTACCATGAAAACTTATTGTCATAGCACTATATCACAAAAAATAACTAGATTATTTGCATCGAGTCTATTAGTTTTATCTGATACGTGTATTCGATTATCTTTTCTCTCTCTCTCTCTCTCTCTCTCTCTCTCTCTCTCTCTCTCTCTCTCTCTCTCTCTCTCTCTCTCTCTCTCTCTCTCTCTCTCGATTTATTTAAATTAATTTCTTCACATTCCATTTAATCAACACTTTCTTCATTAATTTCTATTAATATGGGCAAAAAGGTGCATCTTGAATAAAAGTGTTCCCGCAATTAACCCAAAGTACACAATTCTACTCAGCAAAGCAATAAAAATTTCAGGCGTTTGGCAAAAGCGCTAAGATAGCTTAATTTTCCTTGTTGCAAGACAGTAAAAGTAATTAATTTACTTAACATTATTATTGATTCAGAAAACTATCTTTAATTAATAACCTGGAGTTCATACGTCAACGTTCACACTATCTAAAAGTATTTGGCGCACATCAGGCTAAGTAAAAAGATTTTTCTCACAATTAATTAGAGCACGGAAGTGCTTAAAAGCAAAGTGTGAAACGTGGTGTTGAAGAAATGCTTTTGATCACGGCAGACGGTAGGGTCATTGTGGTTCTAGTCAGAGGTGAAGATACAAGTTTTTACGAAATTGAAGTGTTTTAAAATTACTTTGCATTTTTTGTAGCTCTAGGGAAAAGTACCCCTTGGACAAGCTACGTAACGCGATCGATATTTCTTCGTTTTATGATTAACTTTCATTAATGTAATGTGCACTTGAACTAGGGAAGACTGGGTCAACATGCGCCACAAAAATTGGAATGTTCAGGAATCCCTTACATTTAAAATGAACAATTTCATGTTATTTGTACAACTAAATACATATGTATATTTTACATTGTGTGGTTAGCCACGAAATAATTAATGGTGGAAAATAGTGTAATACATCAATTTTCAATGGATGACCCATCATGCCCATATCTAAGTCATCATGAGTCAGTGTCTGAGGTACAATGGCTCATAAATATTCCAGCATAACTACCACTTTTATATCATTGAGAAGCTACAATCACTTTTAAAAATAAGGAATTTGACGAGAACAAACTGCATGTGCTCACGGAAATACACTTCAGGGAAAATTAAGATGGAGGTAAATATTTGCCATCAGCGCAGACAATACAGCATGTTGTTAGAAGAGTTGCCTTCACAGACTTTTCCACTTGACACACAACTTTGTAACCTCTCTCAGGAATTACCTTCCTGCTGTTTTGAACTGTTGATGTTTTTGTTTCATCTAAATTGAAGACGCAGGGTCGCCTAGTCTAGGTTCTCGCTTTAACGATTGATAATTATTGTTGAAAAAAGCCTGCACGTTTTGTCGATTGAATGCCGAATCACGAACAAGACTACACCCCTCTGGCGGCCTTAGGGATAAATTTTATTTCTTTCAAAAAAATTCTGCTAACCAGCAATTTTTTTCTCTAACCATGAAAAATAAGTTTAAAAAACCTTATTTTAGGCGCCGTGGTAGATCCTGGGAAGAGTGCGAGGCAATTCCGAAATCCTAGCCCATACTAAATACATAGATTAGGAAAGTAAATAGTAGTGGAAAGTCTGTGCCATTCTGTAGAAGCACTAGCTTTATCGCTTGATCTTCTCTCCGACAATCCCTGCTGCCATAACCATCGCCGCTGATAGCAGCGAGCGGCTTTGTTCTGGAAGCGAAGCCTGCCCTCCTGCGAGACGCCTCGTCCGCGAGGGCCCGGCGCGCGGGCGCTTGGGCGTTATTTACTGGAGAGGCATTTATATGGCTAATGGGCAAGAGTACACGGCTTGCCGCACTCCGCCCAAGAGGCAGGCGGCGGCGAACGCACAGTGCGGCGAAACTTCACCGCAGTGGATGCTGGTTAATTTGTCATTTCGAAAGCCCCTCTACAGCGCTGGCGTAATGTTACAAGGTTGTATGTCAGATAAATAGCAAAAATGAGTCGTTAATGTTAAAGAGTTCTTTGAATTAAGATGTAATTTATAATATGATCAAAAGATGGCAGAGGACGTCACTGATTGTTTTTTTTTAAATATATACAATATCTTCTCTTTGGGTTACAAAGTGTATGTAAACATAGAACCCAAAAGATTTTGTTGGAAAAATGCGTTTTGGGGAAACCTGCTTTAGAAAAATGATATTTACTTTCAAAAGTCTGTCTTCAGTCTGTGAACAACACTAGTGTCAACACCATTCACAGAATTTTCTCCAGAATTATTATTTTCCGATTTATCTTTGTGATAGCACTGTCCTAAAATTTTAAACGAATATTTGAATTTTTGGGTGTTCTTAACGTGAAGTCCTGACGACATTTTGAAATTTTCCCTGTAGATATTGGAACTTATCGTCTAGAATTTTGAACTTTGCCATTAGTTCAAACCTGTCGACAAATTCAAATGAATCATTAACTATAGTTTTTACGAATATGCCCTTCACCTTCAGTATTGGAGCTAGAACTTTTTCATAATGCAATCTATTTTTCAATATCAGATCTTTCAATTATTTTATGAATACTTTTCGAATCTATTCTAGTTCATTTTTTCTCAGATCTCTCCATCTCTCATAATATTGAAGTATGTTAATTTCTTAAGAATGCAATATATTTTCTGATATTAGATTTGCAAATAATTTCATGAAAACTGTGATCAAAATATTAAGTCTTTTCACAATTTTCAGTTATGTAGTTCGCATGTTTTGAGTGATAGGTGAATGGTTTGTGGGATAGAATGGACATTATAATATTATGTACCCGTCACAAATTATACGAGAAATAATGTTAATGCATCAGCACCAGTTTTAATTTGCTTTAAATGTATTTAATTAAAATAATACAATTACATTTTCAGTCTAATGTCCTACATAGAGTTTCGTAGCTTCAAATAATCCAGATTTTAAGTATTACAGAGTCCAATGTCAAAACGTAATGTTTAATAATTTGCTGAAAAATGATATTATTTAGAAATCAATGCTGCACTTGATTTCTATTTTCATTTTCGTTATTCTATACTACTTTTCACTATTCTACAGAAATGATGCTCTAAATTTCAAAGGCCTATTTCTCGAAAACAGCACTGTTCTAGATACAACCTTGTAAGACTGGCCCAGCGATATATTATAATACGATAAGAAAAGATGACATTTACAAGAAACCATCGACACAAAACACCTTAAGTGTGCCGCTGTTGGATTGGGAATTATCCCTCAGTCCTGCACTAAACAAATTTTTTGGACTTTAGCATCATAAACTACCTTTTCCGTAGCAATAAATCGTTCATAATCGGGCCTTTTACGCCACAAATAATGACGTATTATATTTTACGGCCCCAATGACTGCGTTATCACACATTCAGCCAATCGCGACCACCGTTTTCTCGCACAGATGTCAATACCCGACACAAGGAAGTTGTTTCGCAAAATTAAGTTTGATTCTCTTATAAATTTATAATTATGTTATACAAAAAATAGCGTATACAACTCGTTTATAAAATTGCTTTATTGCATTTGTACAAATTTGAAAATTTGCTCCTAACGTCGCTCGTTTTCAAAACATGTACTCATGCAATAAAGCGTAACATTATAAACTAATTACATAAACTATTATGATGACAAAATATAAGTTTGATATAAGGTAAAAAAGCAGGCCCACATGCAACTCTCCACACATAACGAGCGATGCAGCACACTTTACCATAGAGTAAACCTCGGAAACCATGTTTCTTGGGTCCTTGAAACTGAATTTTCATTTCCCTAAAGGATCTCGAGTTAGGTTTCTTAAGACTTATTTCATTTAAGTAGTCTTTTTAAAATATTTGTTCACATGTTTTGAGATTGATCTTTTTTGGGTATCCTATTCTAGCATGGATGGTCAGATGGAAGCAGGTATTCAAAATATATGTAGAAGGAAGAGAGGCAAAAGTAATCTTCCTATGGTGGCTACTTTATTTACTGACAAAATTAATCTCAAAGGTATAGATGTTTGCTAACGCATAGTATCGTGCATGAAGTGTGCCGTTCGAAGTTCGTTTCCGTTATAGAGCGATTTGAAATTTTAAATCAATAATTTAAAAGTGCGGAATAGTCGCACCGGTTCATCTTGTCTCACTTATTTATTAATACAAAGAGAAGTACCCGTCCACATACACAACTAATAAAAATTAGATGATTTGTTTATAGTCAACTCCCTTTTCAGCTATAGTAAACATCGAAATGTATCTTCAAGAAAAAATTCTTTACCTCAAAGTCCAATAACACTAGAGTTTGTTGGAACAGGGTTGGATACTGTCGATCATTTTGGGAGGGACCATCATAGATGGTTGTAAATAATAAACATATTTGTTATTATATCGTATATTAATTTTGTAGTGCACACATGATACTATGTAATATTTTTTAAAAATAACTTCAGAATTCGAACATAAATAAATTCTTAAATCAATTTTGCCAAATAAGGAAAGTAAACGAAAACTCTAGGCCTTTTGGGGAGAAGCCATGGCCCCCATGCCCTCCCCGGGATACGCCCCTGGTTGGCGGAGTGCCTCGTGAATTATTTCGTAACATTTTCGGCAAATGGAAGGGACCAAGGAAACCTGAGGAAATTTATTAAGCATAAAGACTTAATCGACGTGGATGATGAACGCGAAGAAAATTAATAATAGAATAGTAAGAATCGATGCGATGAAAATTTTGAAATCCCAACTTATCAGTATATTAGAAATGCTGTTAAAGAATCTTCCAAAATAAAAGGAAACGAGTGTGATGACTAAAAGGATACAAATGAAGGAAAGTGTCATTCAATAATATTAAGATTGTACATCAATCACCGAAAACACAAATAAAATTTTTATTTGAAGGTTATATGAATACATTAAAATTATGAATTTAATGCATGTGGATACTGTTCTGAACCTTTGAAATAACAAAACCTATGATAGACGAAAAGGCAAATTATTTACAAAGTATCGACTATATTGAATCAAAAATGTTTGTCGTTAGAGATAAGTCTAACTGACAAGACTGCGTTGTGCAGATATTTCCTTATACCCATTTCAATTGACTATGCTGCCGTAATAATAAAATAACACAAAAAGGCAACATTTTTCCTTCTCACACCTAAATTGAGAGACGTCTCATCCTTTACAATCCGAAGTCTTTATCTTTCATAGAAACATGTATTTTAATATTTATCTCTGCGTTTACAGTAATAACTATCATAATGGGGAAGTAATGAATTATGAGAGTTAGCGCAATGGCTTTGAAAACTTAGGCTAGCTGGTTCAATTTCGCCTGAGAGCGTTTGATTTTCGAAAGAGAAAAAATCGTAAAGGGCCTTGTAATGCTTGAAAAATATTTACAGAACCTGACAAATTTAAAATCCCTCCTATCTCCGTTCTAACGAGACATCACGATTCTCTTACCATCACGACTAGAGACACTATTACGAACTGAAATCCACTGTGCGGGCCGCTTCTTTTAAAAAGATTAGTATACACTATATTTAAAGCGGCATAAAGTAAAAGTTTACTGCCGGAGGACCTTATTTTTAAAATGAAATTGTATCGAAAACAAATAGAATTCAAAATAATTTTGATTTAACTAAATAAAATATATCTATTTGGCATTTTTAGTGGACAGTCCGACTTTGCCGGCCAGCCAACGGTGCCCCCATGACTGGGATTAGTTAAATTCCCTCACTTGGGGGTTAGAGCGACATGTGTCAAACATGACATTATTTTCACCGTAACTAACAAACCGCCTGCCAGAGCTTTTCTTCGTCACACAGCTAGAACAAACGGAAACTGGAACGATTTTAAAGGAAAACTACTACTAGGAATCCACTACTAACAAAGCTTTATTTTCGCCTCGTCCGGGAATTGAATCCTGGACCACACCATAGGAAACTAGATCGCTGTACATGAGCCATCCTAGAGGCAATTAAAATGTTAAATGAAGTAGATAATTGTTCAAAAAGATAATTTACCGCCGGGTACCCACTATGTACCTCATTGAGACACATATTAAGCTTTACACTGGGCACTGACACACTTGCCAGTTCCTCGGTCTGTGGTCAACAGACTCGGTAGGACTTCTGAGACAACGCACATACATGGAAGACAAGGAAGTAACAACCACGCCCACGGCGGGACTCGAACCCATGACTCTTCGCACCGAGGTACTGAGTCGGTACACCCTCTTGTCACCGAGGCCATTCAGGGCGGCATTAATTTAACTTGTGTTCATTTGTCGATTGCAAGAGACTCACATTTTTTATTCAAGTAGATAACAAGGCCTTCAATTTCTGCTTAAAACTAATACTAGTAGAACTCTGCTAAGATTAGTGCTGCCACAAATGGAATTAATTAACTTTGAGATGTGATATTATTGTGTTCAGTTCTTCAATAACACGTAAATGTTCATATTGATTCACCCTAATACAATGCGAAATGGAAGTTTGAACTCAGTATAATTTCATATTTTCACACGCAAATTTCCCGCTCTCAAGCACTAATATTATCACATTCTTTAAATCATATTATATTCTGTACACAATGATGAGAATTAAAAGCGGATATGCAAGGTTCCAATAAAAATATAAAGCTCCGAAATAATTAAAAATAAGCCATGGGGATTGCACACTCACTTCTGACGATTGATTGATTAATGATTCCGGGAACGTCAACTACTGAGGTCATTAGTCCCGTAAGTGTAGTGCATGTTTTTTCAGTGGTCTTTCCCTCTGGATGGCAACATCCTGCACCGCACCGCCCCAGCCGAGGAAAGTTGTAAGTCCCAGATGTGTGGTAGTGCAGTGCAATCAAGTGTGTGTGTGTGTGTGTGTGTGTGTGTGTGTGTGTGTGTGTGTTTGTAAGTGAGTAAGGGGTGAGGATAGAATAAGGAAGAGGAAGAAAAGGTTGCGCGCGGTCATTTGTTAGAGTACTGCTCTGGCATTCGCCTGGTGTTGATCGGAGATTCCACGGAAAACTACCGCTCAGAGTAGTCGGCCACTAGAATTCTCCTCCAGACAGCGACTGAATTCGACCTAGCTGATAAATGTTGAAGGGTGTCGAAACTCTTGCCACTATCGGGACTCCAACCTAGGACCTCCCGGTCAGAGGCACTGCAGTCAGTTGATGCACTGACCCACCGCCTGACGAAAAAGGGAAGAGTTATATCTAAGCGTTACAAGGGATGCAAGAAGCTACGCCCATCCTCTAGAGCCGCGTGGGAGATTCAAGTCTTCAAAGGCAGCCTGGATTGACAATGTGGGCGAGGAACACGCACCGGCTCGCACAACTATCCTGTACAGAAAATAAAACAATTCTAAACAATTCAATATTTTTCTCCGTCTCTTGCTAGACATCGAACCGTGTAACTGAGTCGTTGGCAACGAGTTTTGACAGATTTGTGGAACTAATTAGTTGATGTTTCTGGCCGCGTAAAGTGCAATCGCTATTAATTCCGTACTCTTGTACATGTTACATCCCGGGAGATTGTGGCATCCTTCCTTCAGCTGGAGCGAGATCTGGCACCGACCTACACCCCATCTCGTAGGGTTTCCCTTCCAAGTTTCTCCCCTCAGCTTTAAGTGCCCGTAATGCTCTCGAGAAGCGTGGTGGTGTGGTGCATGTGAGTGTAAATGTAAGTGTAAAAGATGAGACAAGAACACGGAAGGAAAGATCGGTCGTTTATTGATTGATTTTTCATGCTTCCGGGAGCGTCAACTGCTCTGGTCATTAGTCCCAGTAGTGTAGTGCATGTTATTGTTGTTGTTGTTGTTGTTGTTGTTGTTTTTTTCGGGAGATGGCGGTGATCTTCCTCCGCTGGATGGCGAGATCCGGCGCCGACCTACCGTCGGCAAAGTGGGTTCCCCTAACCAGGACTCTCCCACCAGCGGGGCACCGCCCCAGCCGGGACAAGCCCTAAGCTCCCGACCGGTCTCCCGGGATATGTGGTAGTGTAGTACATGTTAGTGTTAGTGTGTGTGTAAAGGGAGAGGATAGGACAGATCGCGCGCGGTCCGTGGCCCGTTTGATAGGGTACTACCCGGCATTCGCCTGGTGTTGATAGGAAAAACCACGGAAAACTACCGATCAGAGCAGCCAGCCGCTAGAATTCTCCTCCAGATAGCGAAAGATCGGTCGTAGTCCGTGACCCGTTTGTTAGAGAATGACTACGCCATTGGCCTGGTATTGATGGGAGAAACCACGAAAAACTACTTATCTGAGCTGGCGGCTGCAAGAATTCTCCTCTAGACAGCGACTGAACTCAACCGAACTATTCGACCCACGGTCGATAATTTTTTCTCCGTCAGGGCTCGAACCCTAGGAGGTCGGTCAGCGCCGCTTCAGTGACGACAGTAGTTGCCTTGAGCCGAGTCATTCGGTCCAGACATCGCGTTCTTTCGGTGGCCCACTGCGTGGCGGCGCATGAGGGGGCGGGGCGGGTCGGGGCGGGGCGGGGTGGGGCGGGGCGGGGCGGGGCGGGGCAGGGCGGGGCGGGGCGGGGCACCCGCAGCTTCGCCGGGCTCCAACGGGTGGAGTGGGAGTGGCAGCGGGAGGCAGCGGCGGAGCAGTTCTCCGCAAACGGCCGCACGTGGGAACCGCGCCGCGCGCTGGCGTCGTTAGCCCTCTCCGGCCGCCCGCAGCACACGCGGAGACCTCGGGCGCCCGACCACTCACGAGCGCCAAGTGGACGGAGGTGCAGAGATAGATACAAGCTTCATTCTACAATTGGGCAGATGTTGCCCCGCGGCAGAAGCAGAAATATCAAAGCACAGTTTCAATTGCAAATAAAGGAATAATGTATAAAAAATCAAATTATCTTTGTCATTACCTAGACATTCAGATGGCATTTACATTCCTGTACTTCAAATGAAAGTACCCCCGCAGTATACTATCATATAGATAAACAAACTTAAATATTACACAAATATACATACCTACATACGTACATGCATATATTCATACATAGATACACGCGTACATACATACACAGGCCCACGAACCCTCGCTTCAACACCAACCTGCACCTATTCATTCATATTCAGACAAACATGGATAAACGTTTTTACCTAACACCATAGTGTAATACAAATATAATTTTAATATACAATACTTATAATAATTATTACATTCCTAATACGTAAAACACTCGTTAGTATAAATAAATAAATATCCTTTCTCCACTTCCTTTAACTTTCTGTACCGCATATCACTTTACGTAAATATCAACTGTTCATTACTTTTTAACTGTAGACTATGCATAGATGGCAGACTCCTTTCATTCACGGTATGACTTCCCACTTTCAAAAATATGCAGAGGATTCCCTATTACAAGAGGTTATATTTGGTCTCCACTTACAAATTATTCTAGCTAAAAATATTAAATATTTAAGAAAATAATTAAAATTCAATGTACAAAGGTGGTGAACTACACTATAATAGGAATAAATAATAAAAAAGTATGTAGATAAATTGTATTTAAAGCCACCTATTATTTATTCACGCAGTATTACTCTTTAAATTTGGTAGGGAATTATATAATTATTTTATCCGGAAATTTGCAAGGATATTCAGATATTTTATCCAAATTTGTATAATATGCATGTTATTGTTTGGTTTATTGTGTTTTTGGTTTGTCTCTGCTATTAAAAATTCATTCATTTGGGCGGATGCTGTCAGCATACTGACGATTTGTGATCCCTAGTATTCCCATTGTTGAGGGGTTGGTTCATTCTCCCTCTGATGATATATCAGCCCAATGTATCATTTTAGAATTCATTTATTCATGGCTTTATCTATTCGTTTATTCCATAGTTACTTTCTTTCCATTCATTCTAAGCAATACCGTAAGGTACTTGTATTTTTGTTGTGAATGTGTCAGCACTTTCCTTCACAGAAAATTTACTCTTACATTCATTCTTTAACTATATCATTTCAATATTTTACCCATACGTTTATCATTTATTCATTTACCCAATGTTCCGGTTTCTTGACTGGTTTCTTGACTGGTTTCTTGACTGGTTTTCTGTTCATTTCCGTGCAAGCATTACATTTTCCATCTAGTGCCGCATACTAAGCCAACAAGATCCCCGCCCTCCGCTGGAAACAAGCGCCGCCTGGTGCCCCATCCCTCTAAACGCTCTCTCCGTCCGGCGAAAGGCGTCTGGGGGCGTTGCCGTAACTCCCAAGAAGAACCATCGTTTGCAGCTGAGGGGCGGATCACTCGGCCCACCGGCGCTTGCAGCTGAAGCTACTTCACAAAATGGACGAATGAAAGTCATGTGGGTGTAAGTCGGATGAAACTTACATTGAGGATAAAGTTTACTTTGAGACCAGGCAGCTTGGTAGTATCCGTCAGAAAGAAAGAAAGATGACTTTCATCACTTCTTCTTTCAACACATTTCCTTTCGTATATTTCATCTACAAATGTTAATCAATTGCATTTAGAGAAGCGGCCGACACAATTTTGACTATAATCCCTGACTAAAGAGGCGATTATTATTTTGTTCATTGTCACAACTCCTGTACTATTAGCCCGTTTTAAGATATTTCTTTTCATTTTCCCGTCCAATAAAAGGATGATAATTCGTGCTAGGTCGCACTACGCATTGAACCAGTCTTCACTGGAATAGGTAACACCCAATAACGAATTCATTTAAAAAGTTAAACATGAATGAAATCGTCGAAAAAAGTAAAACACTAGATATTCAAGTGATGTTAAAAAACCCGCTTTTCCATTCGAAATCAAATAAAAAGATACGAACTTTCTACGCTCTCACGCGATACGAGCAGAGGCAGCGAATCGTTTCAAATTTTCGAACGTGCAAAGCGGTTCCACCGCCCATTGGCAGCTGCCTTTGCACCCGTCCACCTCGCAAGCGGCGAGCGGCCGCCCAAAGGGCGATAACCCCGCCCTTCCCCCCCCCCCGGGGGCCCTTTGGTGACCTTCGCGATCGGCAGAGGGCGCGAGCATCACCATTTACAACGCAAAGTAGATATGGAAATGCAAATAACGAAATAATTGTTGTTTTCATAGCGAGGGGCGGCGCCACGTATTGAATCCGGTAGCGGCGGTGCGGTGCGGTCCGCCCCCGGAGGCCATGAAGCTGTTTGTCGCGCGGACGCGGTTTTCATATAAATAGCTCTTCCCGCTGTTTCGCGCGCCCGGATCGCTCGTTTAGCTTCCACTAAGCCGCGCTTTTTTTCTGCGAGAGGGGCGGCGTGGCGGGGCCGCCAGTAACACAATATCGTTTTTCGCATAATTTTGCGCCCCAAATCCCCGAAAATGTCAGGGGCCGGTTGGCGACGCGGAGCAAAACGCCGCGCGGGAGGCGATGGGGGTAGCGGAGGGGCGAGGGTGATCCGCTGGATGCTGCGTTTCAGGATTTCAGAATGGGAGGATTTGACCATTTGCTGCTTAGTAGTCGATGGCTAGTGCAACATTCGAGGGCACCATTATGCGGAGACCTAACCGACGAGTGAAGGATTCGTTCTGGAAGTCAATGAAGCGCGTGACCGGATTCAATTAATCCCCTATTTTATGACTTTTTGGTCGATGTAAATACCAGTCGTTGTTTGGAGCTGAATTCGTTTAGTAAATAATGCAATGACAAACCGTAGGACGATGTGTGTGAGGATTAAACCAGATCATTATGTTGATCGTAATTTACTTTACTAAGTCACACTTTAATGCCTCCCTTTAAATTGTTTACTGAAAACATGTTTCATGTCATGAATGTAAATTTTAGTGATATAAATAATACAAAATGTCTTATTTACATTTATTCATGCTATGCTGTTCATTTCAGCACTAACAAATATAAAATAATTTGTATAAAGAAACTTTAGATACAAAACAAATTTCATTCGAAAAATGGAGAACTTTATTTCATTTGTAATTGTAAATACTTTAACTATTTTTTCTTAACATTGTGTAAGTTATTCTATAATGAATTTTTACTTGTAGAGATGTATATATAAAATGATATTGAACATACAAACTTTTAAAGAGAAGGTTACATGTAATATATAAACTGAAACGAGATGTGACTTACTAAATGTTCACATAAATTAGAGAATTTGCAGGGTTTAGTTAATTTCCTTTTTCTTAATATCCTCATGATTTCTCTTCCTGTAATCAAACTATTTTCGAAAATTATACAAATATTATCAATTCCAGAAGTTACATTTCCATAACAAACTTACATGTTCCAAACTGCGTTCTAGCATGTAATAAAGGGTTTGGAAAGTGTACGAAAGAAAGAAACTGGTGTGGTGGCAAAATCGAGAGATTAGCCAAATTCACAACTACATTGTTGCCATATCTAAGACAAGAATGCATTTTTTGCAAAGTTTTGCGAAATTTTGCATTGTGTGTTTGATTAAGTATGAGATATTTGCATACCGCCGTGCCGTTGAAAGTAAAAATTGAGTAAAAATCCACATCGACGTGTTAATTCCAATTAGATGAACAAACTTTCTTATGACATTTTACTGAGAAATGCCTGGTAACTGCACTTCACTTTATCGACCATTTCTTCTTTTTACAACACTCAAGGTGTTACTCTTACTGTGGTTTGAAACACTAAGCATATTTCCAAATATCACTGAATGAAAAGTTGATACCACGACAACAAACGTGTTGGTATTGGGATGCAAATTACGACAGCCTGCGAGACTGTCGTAACCTGACCAGCGATGACGCGGGACGTCCTCAGTCGTCGGAAACGCAGAGCACTTGCTGTTTGATGTATCGTGTTGTACAGAATGGCGTGAGCTGGCAACTCCGGCAGAATCTCCACAGCCAGGGCAGAAGTTCTTTCGTATTGAAGCTTCCGTTCGGATACAAGGGAGAGCCATGGGGCCATCTCAGCCTCCTCCACCCCCTCCCCAAGCCAACACTTTTGGTACGTAGTTTCATGAATTTATTCAAAAGAGTTATTATGTATCTATTGAATTTCATGCAAAATGACTATTTTCGGAATAAATATACGTTTTTTATTACAAGATAATTAGAAAAGGAAAGCGCAGACTTAGCCCACAGATTATTTGCTGTCCGAGAGACGCCGTGTGCTAGGCACAGTTGCCAACATTTTGGCCGTCAAACTGCAACCTCTCTGAAACATTTCACCTTGAGGAAGGTTGCCGAATGATTCCCGAAACGTTGGCAACTCTGCGGCGTTCCCCGGTCACCAAATAATCTCAGGACTCAAGCCGCGAAAGCCTCCGCTTTTATTTTTTCATTGTTAGCTTTGAAAAAAATAACTGCAACGTCACGTCCTAGGAAATTTAAAGAAAAAAATAGGAGCGGTTTCTGAGAAAAAAGTTTAAAAAATTTAAAAATTGCCCTATATTTTGAGCACAAATACACGCAAACCACTCAGATTTTGGAAAATTGAGTACAACCTCATTTCGAGGTGTCTTAAAAAATCCGATTTCATTACGAAAAAAATTCTATTTTTAATATTATAGTTGTAGGAAAACGACTCCCGAAAAATTGCTCTTTTGCAATGTTTGATAAATCTCGGATTTCAATGAACAAGAGACCTGCACCGTTCTCATAAGCATCCTTAACACTATCCGAGGACAATGTTTAATCAAAAAGTTTGTGTCATTTTTGAGAAAATTTTGAAAATGTTTTAGAGGTTTCATACAAAGTATCATTAAAAATCAAGATATCCGGCTCAAACTCCCAAAGGCCTGAGTTCGTTAAATCGATCGAGGAATATCAATTTTGGAGGAAATCGGCTGAACGGCTTAGGCACTGACGTTGACCACAGACTGACGGATGGAGAGAGAGTTTTGCCGTCAATCAATTTTTCGGTGTCAAGGACCCACAAAACATAGATTCTGGCTACGTCACGTGTTATAGGGAGTAATTGACTATATAACAACCGGAATAATCCACTTTTCGTTATCAGGGCACGGCTATAAGGGTTTTTCTGCCAAAAATTCGCCGTTTTCCAACACACAATTACATAACTTTCTCTTCTTACGATGGAAGTACGAGAAAGTACGCCTTCCTTCGGAGAGGAAGTAAAGCCGGCTGTCCCATGTTAGTAGATTTACTGCATGTAAAAGACCCTCAAGCCTAAATGACGCCTCTGAGCTAAATTCAAATCGCCTGTTTCGTCGCCCAAGTAATACCTTCTTTCTCCCATGTTTGGTGAAAGGAGCGTAGCGGAATTTGCGTGGTCAGACGGAAGAGCAGGCCTCATGGCCTGAGTCTCGCCACGTAAAATAAGGCACATTCAATTCAATTCAATTCAAAGTAAAAAGAGGTGGAAAAGTATCATGTAACAAAATGGATAAATCTTGTTCTTATGTGCAGTACTTCTTCTCACACGTTTTATACTCAAAATTAATTTTTGGTAGATCCTTGTTACCGAAAAATCGATTGGTGGCAAATCGTCTGTCTGTCCGTCCGTCAGTAACTCGAGCTCCTAAACCGTTCGTACTAAAACTGATACTCCCTAATTGCTCTAAAAAAAAACTCAAGAACCTGCGAGTTTTAAAAGTATATTTTGATTTTGGGGCTATTTTACCTGAAGTCCCAGAAACATTTTAAAACTGTTCTCAAAAATGGCTTCAAATTATTTGATGAAACCGTATTCAAATAGCCTAGAGAATTTTTAAAAGAAATGCACTGGTCTCATTTCCGCTGAAATTTATGAATTTTTGAAAATTGCAAATTTCAAATTTTATTCGGAGTCTTCCTATATCTTTGATACTGAACACATATTTTTCCTTAGTAAAATTGTTTCTCAAAGACATCTTTAAATAAGGTCAATTATTCTAAAATGTGAAAAATTTTGAAACAACTATTTTCTCAAAACGGGTACACATTTGTTTTAAAATTTTCCCTCGTATGTAGTAAAGAATGAAAAATGCTAGTATCTTTTCCGGCTAACTTCCATATTTTTGAAAATTGCAAAAAAAACTATTATTGCAAAAGCTCTATTTTGGTTAGAGACATTTTTTCTGAAATAAAATCAGATTTTACAAAAGAAGTTTTTTACAAAAAACTATTAGTTTTCCCGCATTTTCTACTTGAAGTTTATGCAATTAATTTTAAAATTCTCAAAAACATCAATTTTTTTCTTTAAAATGTTCCCTCTATTGCAGGAAAAAAGCGACCCGTCGGGGTAAACGTAAAACAGCAACTACTCACAGGTAAATGTAAACAACTATCATACAATGAAGGAAGTAAGCATGTAATGAAGCTCCAAATGCAATAACGATATTTTTTATTGGATTATTTTTACAGGCTAGAAACAATTAAAACTGTATGTAACGTACAGAAGAGAAATATAATTTACACACGGTTTTAGCTAGAGTCCCTTATTATTATTATACATTGTTTTTCTCGGTATTCACCGGATTTTTATTTGACTTTGTGTTGGGTTAATAACCAAGACACAGGTCAATTCATGTTTCGTCGCAATTTAGGAATTTTCGAACAATCCTGCATGTGTTTAAGATGATCGATTTTTGCATAATTTTATTGGTATATTTTGGTATTTGAATAAGTTCCAGATTTTTATGAATGTTATTTGGTATAACTCCTGTACACGAAATGACCAGAGGAACAATATGAACTTTTTGTAGATGCCATAGTGCCTTGACTTCAGCTGCTAGTTCTGTATACTTTGTTATTTTTTCTGCATGTGCTGTTTGAAGATTAGCTGTTTGTGGAACAGTTATGTCAATCAGGAAGCCAATCTTTTGCTGTTTATCTACAAAAGTTATGTCAGGTCTATTATGGTGAATAGTTTTATCTGTAATAATTTCTCTGTCATAGTACAACTTAAAGTTTGAATTTTCAAGTACAGTATCGGGAACATATTTGTAATATGAGCAGGTCATTTCTTGTAGGTTGGATTTATTATTATTATTATTATTATTATTATTATTATTAATATTATTATTATTATTAAGGAGAGTCATTAAACGTTGTTGAAAGATGAATCAAGTTTCCAACAAAGCGTGATGGCAAAATTTGAAAACTCTCAAGTTTTAGGTAAAAGTTTGCATTAGCAAACGAACTACAAATTTGATTTTACAGCATTTCAAAAAACAATCCCCGCCCTCCGTCCTTACTCTTACCTTAAGTAGTAAAGTGAGCAGTGAACATAATGTGTACATAGTGATATCACACGAGTTTGGGTTGATTCTTGATACTAGTAATTCATATCGAAACTGTTCTAGGGATGTATTTAGCATTTATATTTACTCGAATAAACCTTTTATGATTTAACACCACAGGTGATGAAAAACGTACGAGTAATATGTGAGCAGGTTTTTTACTAGAGCCAAATGTAATTATCCTCCTGTACATTATGCAATAATACATTATACATTATCCCTGGTCTTATACCACAAAAAATCTATTCAGACTTTTAGTAGATCAAAAATGAAATTTTAATTCACCAAATTAATACATTCACAAAGTATGACGTATCTGAACAGATATACACAGGATATAAACTGGGGTTGAGAATGCAAATTCTCATATGTGGGATTTCCTGTTCATTAGCATTGGAGTTTCACGCAGTACAACATTGGTCATGGATGACGTACAAATTCCCTCGTTTCATTCATAATCACGTATTATGCACGCTTCCGTATGTATTTATGTATTTTATCATTCAAAATTAGTTTCACTTCTTTGCGGTAGCAGTGCATTTGAAAGTTTAAAATTCAATTTTTGGCTGCAGTAATTGATTTTGAGTACACCGCATACACTGCATTGCATTTCAATTATTCCTTCCGGGTGGATGTACACAGAGAGCACTTCCCTCGATTGAATAAACCGTCGGTGGACCCTGAAACAGTATTTTTTTCTAATAAAGGCGAACGTTTACCAATTGTTTGAGTTCATTTGAGAACAAACTTAAAATTTATGGGATTCTCAATAAAGGAAGAGTCGTATATCACAAAGAAGAATGCACCGAAGTTGGAAAATGTTATTGAAAATCGGACAATCAAACATCCATTTGTGATATTGAATCCATGTCACTTTTTTGTCGCCCGACTAGAAAACATGGAGCGAAGTTGAAAGAACAAAGAATTGGATTTTTACATTTGTTACGCAATGCATTTTCATTTCACGGTTCTACACAATAGAGAAAGACAAATACATTGAAATAATCTACAACGTGACTGACAAAATAATAACTAAAATTTAACAATATTGTATTTTAAACATGGTTTTACAAAATAAATTATGCAAAATTTCAAAATTATTTACCTCTTTTGTATATGAAAATGCGACAAATTGTTTTCCTAAATTACTTCATTTGTTTGATTAATAAATTCATCAACTGTATAGTGGTGTTTCAGTGACCGTGTACAAAATTATGTTTATTTGTATTTCATTAATAATTAATGCAAGGAATTTTAATGGCTACAGAAATTTGTATGTGCAAGGTTTAATTAAACATCGTTCGTAAAAGTTGCTTAAACGTTGTTCACATGGTATTGTGTCATATATAAACACTTCATGAGGAGAGAACCCCATCTACTCAGAAAACAAACAAAAGCTCCCAAAGAGTTCAATTCCTTTCATCAGTTTATATCTTGAGTCAGTTTCGCATAGCGCAACAGCGTTGTTTTTTGCAGAAAGTGCGCACGATCCTGAGAAGCTGAATAGTTTATTCGCGCGGAGCGCTCGAGCGTTGTCTGCTGGCGGTAACGTGTGTTCCTCTCCAAGCGGGGGCGTGGAGGGCGCTCGTGTTCGAGAGGCCGAACGGAGCAGCGCGCGGCGGCCCTCCAGCGCCAGACACAAGCGGCCGCAGCGCACTTGGCCCCGTTCGGACGCGCCCCACCCATCCCTCACCTGGCGCCTCCCCGCCTTCCCACCCGCGCCCTCACGCCTCCCTGCCCCACCTACACTCCTCGCCGCGTCCTCTCGCTTTCCCGTCTTCCCACCCGTTCAAGTGGCGCCTCCCCGCTTTCCCAACACCCGCCCTCTCGCCTCCCTGCCTCACCTCCCCACCCACGCACCCCGCACCTGCGTCACTTCCTCTCCCCTCCCCTCCCCGGCCTCTCGCCTTCCCGTCTTCCCGCCCCTTCACGTGGCGCCTCCCTTTCCCAACACCCGCCCTCGCCTCCCTGCCTCACCTCCCCACCCACGCACCCCGCACCTGCGTCACTTCCTCTCCCCTCCCCTCCCCGGCCTCTCGCCTTCCCGTCTTCCCGCCCCTTCACGTGGCGCCTCCCCGCTTTCCCAACACCCGCCCTCTCGCCTCCCTGCCTCACCTCCCCACCCACGCACCCCGCACCTGCGTCACTTCCTCTCCCCTCCCCTCCCCGGCCTCTCGCCTTCCCGTCTTCCCGCCCCTTCACGTGGCGCCTCCCCGCCTTCCAACCCACACCCTCTCGCCTCCCTGCTCACCTCCCCTCCCCGTCCTCTCGCTTTCCTGTCTTCCCGCCCCTTCCCCTGGTGCCTCCCCGCCTTCCAAACATCCGCGCCCTCTCACCTCCCTGCCTCACCCCCCACCCCACGCTCCCTCACCCTCGTCACCTCCCCTCCCCTCCCCGGCCTCTCGCTTTCCCGTCTTCTCGCCCCTTCACCTGGCACCGCCCCGCCTTCCCACTCCCGACCCTCGCAAGTCTCTCGCCCCCACGCTGGCCCTCCCGCCTCTCTTCACCTGGCGGCATCTCCACACACGCGCTTCCCCACCCCTCACCGCCCCGTGCCTCTCTGCCTCACCCCCACTCGCTCGCATCCCGCGCGCTTTTTCCCCACACCTCGCCTCCGCTCTTGCCACTCCCTTCGCACCGCTGCCCGTCACTTCTCTTGCCTCCCTGCGCCCTCGCCTCCCCGCTCCGTCGGCTTCCCGCCCCTTTGCCTCGCGCCTCCCCGCCCCTGCATCGCCACCTCCTTGCACCTCCACGCTCCTCATATCCATCACACCTCCGCCCACTCATTTTCCTACCCCCACGCCTCCCCCTCACATCTACATCTGAACGTGCACCCCCACGCGACAACGAGCATCCCTAGACTCCTACCCACACGTTCTTTTCACATCCCTCCCCGCAGCCGTTGCCTCGCGTAGCCCTCCATCCACCACAAGGCACTCACTGCCCCCCTTGGCTCTGCTCATGCTCCGCCTCTCTTGCATGCTCTCCTCTGCAGGACGGTTCTACTCACAGATCGTTCACCTTGTCCTCTCTCCACTGCCCCCATCTCCTCCCGCGCGCAGCGTCGGCGCCTGGCGGAGGCGGCGACCGCACGCCGGCGCCGGCTGAGCACAGGCCCGAGGGCCATATTCCAGGAGGACAGGATGAAAATCCCATCCAATTCCTGTCAAATTTCCACCGGTTTTCATATACGTGTGTCTTCTGTTTCTCGTTTCCCTTCCTTTTCCATTCGCACAACTGTATTGCAGTAATTGCCCAGCAGGCAATTTCCTCTAAACGTGACTGCTAGTGTTGTGTTTTTTTTCCCTTTCGAATGAGCCTCTATGAACTACGATGATTTAAACTTTCTGCCTCTTTCTTCTTTTCTTTGCTTTCATATCTCTTTCATTCAGGCCCGATGTTTCTCTATCCTCTCACCAGTCCAAATCGTCGCTGTCCCCTTTTCTGGTTTGTCCTCAAATCCTGGCAATTTCCTCAGGTTGGTTCTCATTGAAGACCGCTCAGTAACATCTGCTGGTGTAATTTTGCGCTCCTCTAAGTCCTTTCTAATTGCTTTCAACCATGTACTGGTCATATTAAATTTGGTGAAATAATTAAATAAACTTCCAGTTCATATTTGCGAATGTAATCTATAAAAATATTTATAGAATGTAATTCATCTTTCTCTCGTCGTGGCCGAAATATTCTCAATATTTTTGTATAGTTCCTTGTTATGTATAGTTATTGTTCTTCCTTTTCTATTTGTTCCAATTTCTAGAAGTTGCTAGTAAAAAATAATAAAATAATATTATTTTTTAATAATTTTTTTAACTTGATCATTCTTGTTAATTCACAATTTTACTACTCTTTTTTCAACATTCAATGTTTCTTCCTTTTCTTCAACTATGTTTCTATAATTATTTTCGGTGTATTATACTCCGTTATGATTGTTATCGTGTAACTCATCGATTTTTATATACAAGAAAGAAAAAATAGTTTCCCATAGATAAAATTACGCTCTGAAATAGAAAAAAGATTTTCTAATTCATTTCTTTGCCTCAGTTCAAAACCGACAGAAATCAAAAATTTATATTAAAATTGATTTGTAATAATTCAAAATAATTTCAATTAGTACCCTTACGGAGATCTCGATGTATTAATGACCATGACAAAAAAATGTTCATGTGAATTGTTTATGGGATTTGCATTTTGCCATCCGATAATGCTCATCTTAATACCCGGAGAAGTTTTCAAATGCGAGGTCTGCAAAACGTCAGTCACACAGTTTTTACACACACACAATCCACCAGAAGAACTTACATGATCACTATCAGATTCGAATCTGCAGGCATTAGGAGAGGGAGATTAGGAGATTTTGAAAAGGTACTCGTTCTAATTGCTTTGTCCATCCAACTTTTCTGAGCCACCCGTCTCATTAATTCAAAACGCATTCCGGCCAGGAGAAAGTGTCCGAAGTAGGAAGCCTAAAATCAGCTCTCTCAAAAGGTATCGATGTCAAATTTTATGGCGAGTACTCAAAGTACTCGCAAGCGAGTACTCACGAGTGACTCACAAGGAAGGGACGCCTGAAGATATTGTCTGTGGCTCGTTATTGCAGACATTTGTCTTCTTTCTTTTCGCTTACAGACAGAGTCTTAGTATAAACTGTATCCTGTTACTTGCATTTAAAAATAGATATCTGGAGTACCGAATAGTGGTTCGTTTGTAAGTGCTCTATTGATGAGATGGTTTTTGTACCTTGTTAAACGAATAAACTGTCCTTGAAAATTGTTCCGCCAGCTCCGTTATTTCCCCAAAACGTTCCTTCATACAAAAAAATGTAAAATTAGTTATAAAGGTGATTTTTTTTACAGCTGATCTAATCACGTCAACGTACATTACTCCGCCTGTCTCAGCAGCAGAAGGTAATTTCGCTAAGGCGGCTACACACGTTCGGCATTCGGCGAATGCCTAATGACTCGCCGACTGCCGAATATGTGATGCCTCCTTTAGAAGAGGTGCGAAGTACGAGGCGGGAAAGTAGATGAAAGCGAATCGTGAGTCACCGGTTGCAAGAACAAACTTTCAAAAACGCAAGTTTTCTCTGCACTTTTTCAATATGCATACCATACACTATAGTTATTTTCTAATAAATAGATAGATCTGTTAATTCACATTTAGTCTTATATCATGTTCTATTCCATATTATGTCTAAACACCATATAAACAGAGAAGTCGGCTGGTTGTGATCTTCACAATAATGCAATGCAAAGACAGCACTAAGTGTTCTCTATATTAGACAACTCCATTACATTAGAAACAGAAACAGAAAACATTCCTGTTTGTGAAACTATAACATAAAATCGGATATACTATGGTAGAGTTACGATAGTTATAAATGGCATGTGTTCTAGGGAAACAGAAAATATAGCTTACAGATAACTTAAAGATACAAAGTATTAATCGTTCATTATATATGTGCAGACGGCAGAATAAGGAACTACTGTTGTTTTGAAAGTGAGAGCCCGAACACACATCCGAGAATATACAAATAATGCCGATGTCTAACAGCATGTGACTAATGCTGTCGCCAGTCCGGGAAGAAAGTGCTCGTTTTGTTTCATTCGTTTCTGTGACGTCTGCGGAAAAATCAAATCCACTTCGGTATGCAAAAGTGCTTTCTGGCAGTAAATTAATTATAAATAATAGAGTGAACTATTGCAGCGAGGAAAATAAAAAGGGGTTATTAACCATTAGATAGAACTGTGAACAAAGCTGCAGTACAAAACGCTTCGCCATCGACAATACACGATATTCACAAAAGGCACAGAAAATAATTTTATTTCTCTTTCGCGCGTATCTATTAGATAGCTATTTTCTTGCCTGCATCTACTCTGCCGTACCCTGCAATGAGCGGGCCTGTATCTCGCACACGGCCCCCTAATTCACATCTAATCGATCAGTATCTACTGTAGACGTGTGATTCTCATTCAGTCGGTGGTGAGGTGACCTCTCGTAAACAGATCCCAGCGCTCCGTCTGCAAATGTAAAGTGGTCGAGTAATAATACGGAAGACAGACGACAGAAAAGCATGGAGAGAACGTGCCAAATGAAAACCAACCATTGGGAAGATCAAGATGATAGTGAAGATCAAAGTGATAATGATAATAAAGAAGATAATGAAGATGAAAATCAAAACGATAATGAAAATCAAGATTAATAAGTCAACGAAGACCAAGTAAACGAAGACCAAGTAAACGAAGACCAAGTAAACGAAGACCAAGTAAACGAAGACCAAGTAAACGAAGACCAAGTAAACGAAGACCAAGTAAACGAAGACCAAGTAAACGAAGACCAAGTAAACGAAGACGAAGTTAACGAAGACGAAGTTAACGAGGATGAAGTTAACGAAGATGAAGTTAACGAAGATGAAGTTAACGAAGATGAAGTTAACGAAGATGAAGTTAACGAAGATGAAGTTAAGTAAGACGAAGTTAACGAAGATGAAGTTAATGAAAATGATAATATAGCCAATAAAGATGACGAAGCCAACAAAGATGACAATGAAACCAGCGAAGATGGCGAGGAAGACAACGAAGATGACGTTGAAGACAACGTCATCTTGGTGACGAAACCAACGAAGATGACGGTGAAACCAACGAAGTTGAAGCTAATGAAGGTAATGAAAGCGCACATGACTCAACCTCCCCAAAACCTAACCTCGCCCTGCGCATTGATTCCGACACACAGGCCAGGCGAGAGGGGCGGAGCGGGTAGCGCTGCAGTGCGGCGGGGCGGGGGAGGGGGAGGGGCGGCAGCTCCGCGTCGCGGCGCCGGATGCGCGTCGGGGGCCGGAAGGAGCGCCGTCTGCGGCGGCAGGGACGGGGGCGGGGGCGGGGCGCGCGAGGGTCTGCGCGCAATATTTTTATTGTAATTTATGACGCGGCGCGGGGAGGGGGCGGGGCGGGGCGGGGCGGGGCGGAGGGCGGGCGCCGCCGGCGGGGAGTGTCTGCCAAATGACGAATCGCCGCGCGCCGGACGGAGGAGCAGCGCGTTACGCCTGCGCCCAGCGGCCGCTGGCGATTGCCGACCTCGGAGGCGGACGACGGCGCGTCTTGTTGAAGCGAGGGCGCCACATATTCCAATTCGCGCCCAAGATGCTAGTTGGAACCATATAGAATGCGTTTGGAGATAAAATTCAGTTTTAGCGATATGGTCACGGATGATGAGATGACGCAGCATATTGTGGCGTCATACGGGTGTAATCAGTACACAGACGAGAGTGGGTTGTAATAACAGCAGGTTTATTCACAATTTAGACCGTAGTCACAAATAACCAATGCACTGTATACAATTAACTAACTAAATAGACCCCACTGCTAGGAGAGATATTTACAACGGCTACCACACCGCAACATACTACCAAATGTTTCGCCGTGCGTAGTACCGCCTGCCCTGAGACCGACTACATGTCTCACTAGTCACGACAATAACTGCCGGCTTCTTGCGCCGCGTGCACGTTCGCACCTCTCACGGACGACCTACGCTGCTGCTGCGAGGATCAGAAGAAGAAGGAGCTATTGTTCTTACGGCCCTTAAATAGCCCTCGCGACGCTGCCCGCCGCCTCCATTGCCTCCACCCTAACGCCCGCACACCCTGTCGGAAAAGCCCCGTGCGCCATAGCTTCTGCCTTTGTCTACGCATCCGGTGCACACCTCGCGCCACGTGCCCACGCTGTTTTAGCGACACGACACTACAATATGCGGATGAGAAACGATTCAAGGAATTTGATCAATCGTTTCTGCAGGATTGGTTTAAGATCGTAAGTATCATACGACTTACGGTATTAGTATTTAATTTTCTTCCTACCTTTGGAATCTTCTTCCTCCGACACCGTTCTGCGGTAGGTATTGTAAAAAAAGGGAGACAAAAATAATAGCTTTAGCGTTTCTGAAAAGAATACACTGAAATTAAACCTAGGACAAGAGAATAATTCGAATGAAAGAAATTCATTTTATTATCGTTTGTGAAGATTTGAAGAAGAATTCTTGATTTGTTTGTTCCGTGGTAAATTTTTTCATTAGGAGCAAATGTAGTTGTAACTTGTGATGGTATGTTCAATTAACTCTAATGAGTGGAGGTAATACAAAATTAATATTCATCTCTGAAGGTAATTATTTCATGGGCAATCAAAATAATTCGCATGAATCGTGCCAAACGAAGCAAAAATAATGCAGTTTTTTTAAACCGGCCAGTTTCTCATTCAACGATCTGCGAAAGAAAACGTTATCGGAAGACGATTGCATTCGAGTGTTCACATTATAAGAACTTCCCTGAACCACCCAAGAAAAGGCCCAACTTTTCAGAATCTTGGTAGATGAGTAATTTGGTCGGCGAGTTAACGTGGCGTTAGGAGCAATGCAAAGCAATTAAGAAGGAAAGCGGCACAACATTCAATCCTAACGACTTAGTCAACTCCGGCGCCAGACCGCCCACGGGAACAGCATGTTTTCGCCCGCGGCCGTATGATACTGTTCTTGGCGGCGCTCGTAATTGCGTTGGCAATTGACATTCGGAGCGAGCGCGCAACTTCCGCGAAGACCCCGCCCGCGGCCGGGGTGGGGGGAGGAAAGTTGTCGAAAGGGTTCCGAAAGAGCATTGGGAGTCTGCGGATCCGCGACCGGATGTATTGGGAAAGAGCAGCTAATGGCATTACGGCGGCGGAGCGGCGGGGCACGCCGGCATACCGGAGGAGCGGCACCCGGAGAGAAGCAAAGATGAGGTTAGCGCTCTAGATGATTTGGACACTCCCTGGTGGGAACTGAGCGGCAATTCCGTCGATTATTCCAGGCGATCTCGTTTGCTCCTTTAAGAAAGTATACCATAACTTGAGCTTCTATTCGCAGTGCATCAACTGATGTCACTGCAACGCCTCTGACCGGGAGGTCCTAGGTTCGAGTCCTGACGGCGACAGGATTTTCGACTCTAGCTTTTATGCTAGGTCGAATTCAGTCGCTGTCTGGGGGAGAGTTCTAGAGACCGGCTACTCTGATCGGTAGTTTTCTGTGGTTTCTCTGATTAACACCAGGCGAATGCCGGAGTAGTACCCTAAAAAACAGGCCACGAACCGTGCGCGATCTATCCTTCTTCCTTGTCCTATCATCTCCCCTTAGACACACACGCTTACACTAACATGCACTAAACTATCACATATACCGGGAGACCGGTCGGGAGCTTCGAGCTTGTCCCGGCTGAGGCGGTGCCCCGCTGGTAGGAGAGTCCTGGTTAAGAGGAAACCCCACTAGCCGACGGTAGGTCGGCGCCGGATCTCGCCATCCAGCGGGAAAAGATCGCCGCCATCTTCCGAGAAAAAGAACTAAACTAACGGGACTGATGACCAAGGCAGTTGATGCGCCCGGAAACACGAAAAAATCAACCAATCAATTGAGCTTCTATTCGCCAGAAATTTAGATCGCTAGGTGTAGTAGTCGATAAAATAAGTAAATGAAAATATCTTCACCCATAATGCAATGTTACGTGAGACGATGGATGGCGAAATATATTTAGAATATTTAGCTATCGTTAACGTTCAATTTCGGGGATCGTGTTTTAACAACAGTCACATTTTTCACGTTTACACGGTCATATTTCATAATTTTTCAGAGCGATTTTTCAGACATTTTTTCAGATTTTTCATCTATAGAAAATGGATGGAAAAATGACGTTCATTTCCGTGAGCTACCATATCGGAACATTTTACACGGTCATACCCTTTTCTGTAAATAATCATGTTGAAAACATTTCCTTTGTACGCCGCAAAAAGCGCTGAAGATCAAAATTGGACAGAATATCTATCGTAACAAATTAAGTTATATTATGTTACGACTAAGCATGGAACGGCACGACATTAGAACACAGTACATGTTGTATTTCTCGCTACATAGTCACTTCATATTACAATTCAACATATTTGAACGCTCTTAAAACTGTACAAAGGGAACAAATCGCAACAGACGCAAAGCAAACCAGAGAAAGTTCTGAAAAGTGACGCCAGAAGCGAACAGTAGTCAAACTAGACAAATTTGTACCAAAAAAAGAAGCATGCGCCATTTTTTTCTACAAATTATATTCCGTCTGGATTGTTACTTTTCTGGTACGATGAAAAATAAAGAAATGACCGTTTATAACGGAGTTTAAGACAGGAAAAGTTATGCACCAATCAGAATAGTTCCAGGTATGCTTATTAATAGAGCCCGGAAGTTTGGCGAAATTCCTTTTAACAATTGTTACGATTTCAAGACTGGCTATTCTATCCACAATGAACCACCACATCCGGTGCTCTGAACTGCGCTCATCTGTCTCTCTCTCTTCACGTCCACTTCATTCGAAGATCTGGTGAAAGACGCACGTCATGTCGTCTGAGTAGTAAAAGTTATAATTTTTTCAAAGTTGAGTGGAACAGCTCATGGAATTATAATTTTCTTATCGTGGCAGTAATATAACGTATAGTTGCGACTGGTCATGTTACATGGAAACGTAATTCATTTAGTCAATCTTATTTTGATTTATGTTATTGGAATTCAATCAACATATTTTCTGTGTAATGTATAATCTGAATGAATGTAACTGTACGTTGATGTAATTTGTTTATGCATTCAAACTCCTAGTAAACCCTTTTTACTTTACCATTCAATTAATATTTCGTCAAAAAAATTTATAGAAACAGCTGATACTATGTTTTGATACTTGAATTGAAATAATCCCATTAACATTGTTTTCATTTATTAAATAATCATCAAAGTCACAGTGTGTCAGATTTTCTTCAATATATTCATGTGTTAAGCAACCTTAGACAAGAGCCTATCAATTGTAGTATTAATATCAATTATAACTATCTTGAGAATATTGGGTCTGCATATATAACTCTTCTCGGTCCACTGTTCTGATTCTAGCCCCCTATAATAATAGAATCACTATTATAATATATTTTTTATAATACATCGTTTTTCGTGGTTATTTTTAATGGTTAATGCGCACGTTTGCATGTCTATATGCGCCATAATAAATGCTTATTTTATTGCATGCTTATTGCAGTAAAAATAAATATTTTTTTCTTTCGTATTTGAAGCAAAATAATTATCTGGACATCTGGCCTCAAGTCATTATATAACACTGTAAATGTTTACTTCACAGTATTCTTTTGACTGATTGATTAGTGTTTCTGGACGCGTCAAATGCTCAGATCATTAGCCTCATATGTCAGGTACACCTTTTTATCGCAGGTAGCGGTGATCGTCTTTTGCAAAATGGTGAGATCTAGTGAGGTATCTTCCAGCGAGATCCAACCTGGTATCTTCCCCCAGCGAACAACGCCCCAGCCGGATCAAGCTCTAAACTCGCGGCCGGCCTTCCGGCATGTGTGGTAGTGAGGTGCATGTAAGTTAGGGGTGAGGATAGGACGAGGAAGAGGAAGGAAAGCAATCGCGGTCCGTGACCGTTTGTAAAGGTTGTGATCCGGCATTCACCTGGTGTTGATCGGAGAAACCACGGAAAACGTCCGGCCGCTAGAATTCTTCTCCGGACAGCAGCTAAAATCGACCTGGATATACAGCTTGGGTCGAAAATCCTGCTACGGACGGGACTCGAACCCTAGATCCTCGGTCAGCGAGGCATCAGTGGCGCTAATTGTTGCCTTCAGCTAACTCAGGCGGTTCAGAGATCATTTGGTTCTTTTGATCAAATTCAGCCCACTGCGCATACGGCGCACTTGCTGGAGGGTCCCGGAAAAGTCGATGAGTCTTTGATACATTTTCTGGGAGTTTATTAGTGACTACACGCTTTCCTCAACGCCTCTGGTTGAGCCCCGGGCGCAAATGAAAGCCGCCCCCGCCCCGTCGCCCGCGCGTTTGAGCGTGGAGGGCGAGGGCGGTGGGCGCCGGTGGCGCTGACGGCGAGGCCGTTCAAAGAGCACCAAGTTTCTTGTTCGGCTGCGGGGGCACCGCCTGCTTCAGAGCCAGTGCTGGGCGGGGGGGGGGGGGCTGGAAGGGGAGCAGGGGGGCAGAGGCGCCCTGGTGATGCGTGCGTCGACTCCGCAACGCCCACGCATTTCCCTAATTCCCCGGCGGGCCACGCGGCGCGCGCTTTACGATCCCCGGACCCCGCCCTTTCCCCTCCCCACCCCTCCTCTCCCATCTCCTTCCCCTCCTCTCTTCACCCCGCCTCTTCCCCTCGCCTCCACACCCCGTCCCACGCCTTCCCCACCCACGCCCCTTCCTCACCACTCTCCCCTCCTCGCCCCTCCCCAACCTTCCCATCCCCGCCCTTCCACTCCCCGCCCTTCCCCTCCCCGCCCTTCCCTCCCTGTCCTTCCACTCCCTGTCCTTCCACCCCCGCCTTCCACTCCCACCCTTCCCCTCCCCTCCCCTTCCCCTCCCCGTCCCTTCCCTCCCGCCCCTTCCCCTCCCCGCCCCTTCCCTCCCCGCCCCTTCCCCTCCACCCCACTTCCCTCACCCCCCTTCCCTCACCGCCCTGTCCCCTCCCCGCCACTTCCCGTCGTTTCCCACCTTTTCTCCTCCACGCTCCACCATTCCCTGCCCCGCCGCCTCCCCGCTCCGCCTTTCCCCGCCCCGCCCCCTCCCCGCTCCACGCATGAGGAGCCACTGCTTTCGCTGGCGTTCGCACGCGCTCCAAAATTCCTTAAGTTATTTTTATTCTCCAGACCAACAGGATTCCCCGCCCCTTCCCCTCACCGCCCTGTCCCCTCCCCGCCACTTCCCGTCGTTTCCCCACCTTTTCTCCTCCACGCTCCACCATTCCCTGCCCCGCCGCCTCCCCGCTCCGCCTTTCCCCGCCCCGCCCTCTCCCCGCTCCACGCATGAGGAGCCACTGCTTTCGCTGGCGCTCGCGCGTGCTCCAAAATTCCTTAAGTTATTTTTATTCTCCAGACCAACAGGATTTCACAATTTTTGCTGGTGATACAAGATTTCACGTTTTTTCTAGTGTTACAAGATTTCTCAATTTTCCCGTGTGCTAAAAAATTTCAGAATTTCTCTCAATGTTGCGGGTTTTTGCTTTTTCTCCAAGCAGCATTGCACTTTTTCTCTGGCAACTGCTTGATTTGTTTTATATACTCTCCTCTTGGGAAATGGTCTCATAACTTTGTGTTAAAAAGTTCATAGTTTAAAATTTTGTTTATTTGTCAGGCTACACAATTCTTTTGGGATGGTGGCCTGATGCCCGTCGGAGTAGGCCGATGAAAGAAAGAATGTGCAGGAAGAAAAGTTCGCGTGTGGTCTGCGGCGTGTTATATAGTGCGTTGCTCCGGTATTCGTCTGAAAGGGAGCAAGGAAAGCACGTAAACTACTGCTCTCAGCAGACGCGACAAACTCGCCTCAATGATGTTTAACTCATCATACAAATCCATACCGTGATCATGTAATTGCCAGCACTCCGCATTACCCCTTGCCTCAAAGATTGCAGACACAGATACTCATAATATGTTTGCAAAATTCGAATTTACGCTGTTTTTGCTTGAAAATTTCAATTCGTTTGTCTTTGTTTTAATTATCATTTTTATATAAGAAAAAGATAAGTAAATTTATTTAAGTTTTCTCGCATTTATTCACAGCACTTTTAACAAATTTTTAATAACTCGAGAATAGTACATTTCGCTCCCTCTTTGCGTTTGTTAGCATTTCTTTTCACAAAACAAAAAAGATAAGAAAAGATAATTGCAAAATTAGCAAATAATTAAAGATAATCAGGTCTGATTGTGGTAGTAAATAAGCTGAAATATGAATGACAATCTGTAAAGCAACTAATGAAAAATGTTCAATCGTACTTTAATGGCCGTCTTGTGTCAGTTATTATTCGTAAATACATTTGAAATTGTCTTTTGCGAGACAAAACCCACGTACGTTACTTTATTACACAACTTGCAAGTATACAAGAATTTTTTACTTTGGTGGGATTTTTAAAATAAGCCTTGTTGTAGGTTCGTAAAGGGTATACAAAAATCAATGTAGTTAAGTGCATCAGGCAAACTACTACAAATCTAAGTAGCACTGTGTACTCAAAATAACAGGGTTTGAATTGTTTTCTTTGCATTAGTTATCTTGTGCCAAATGGTCGTTTAAATATTTGCTTCAGGTAAAAATATAAAAATAAGATCAAATAAAATAAATAAATAAATGAGAAATAATATTCATGAAGACAATGAATAAATGTAAATTATATATTTGTGAAAATATCTTGGTATAAACTAAAAACAATGTATTTACAAGCACGCGCTAGTCTCTCTTTAAAAGGCTATCTGTATAAAGCAGCATGTAAATAAACTTCAAATTTCTGAACAAATTAAGAGGCGCCAACAAACGACTATCTCTTCTGATTGGCATGCACAAAAAGTCAGTTACATAGGTGAACTTTATGTTACAGAGCTATCTACAAATGAAAATAGATCTTGAAACGACGGTAATATGAATACTTTATATCAAATTTAATTATTTAAAAATACTAATGAGGAAAACTCCCGTGTGGTGTATTATGTTATCAAAACAGCTATACCGATATTTAATTTTATATCTTCATATATTGTTGTAATGAAAGTTCTGTTAAAACAGTTTTATTCGTTTTATTAAAACCTGATACGCCGTTATTAGGAAGAATTAAAATATAACAAAAACAAAACTATTGATAGCCAAATTTCTACTTGTATTACAGAGACTATATTTTCGTAATGCCACATTTTTTGATGTAGGTAACGTCAGCAATACATTTCCATTATATGTTGTAACAAAGGTACCTAATATAATCCCAGCTAAAATAAAATAGATTTACAACTAATTATTTAGAAAAGGTCATGACGTTCATGAAAAAGTTGATGCTCATTAATTAATTCAAAATCAGTGAATCATGACAAATTGTAATTGATATAGTTTATATCCATCAAAATAGGAATTGCTCCACATTTGTATTTACATAATACTTGGAACTGTTGTCTCCCGCCTCTTGAAGTTGTGCTACCTTATTCTCAGAATTCAATCGCGTGGTATCTCAATCGCGCGTAATGTAACGCGGGGGCCAGATCGGGAAGTGTCAAAGAGGCAACAAGAGGACGCGTCCGCGGAACAGGGGCGTGGGACAGAGGCTGGTGGAGAAGTGGCGGGGCACAGGGTCGGGGGCGGACACGGGGGTGGGGGCGAGGGCGGAGGCGGGGTCGGAGGTGGAAAGGGGGGTGGAGGTGAGGGGCGAAGGCCGAGGGGAGGTGGGTCAGAGAAGATAACGAGGGCGGAGGCGTGGGCGGAGGCGTGGGCGGAGGCGTGGGCGGAGGCGTGGGCGGAGGCGTGGGCGCAGTCGTGGGCGCAGTCGTGGGCGCAGGCGTGAACGCAGGCGTGAACGCAGGCGTGGGCACAGGCGTGGGTGCGGGCGTGGGCGCATGGCAGACGCGGGCGGGGTGGAGCGGAGGTGAGGGCGGAGCGTGAGCGGGGGCGGGGACGGGGGCGGGGGCGGGGCGGTCGCCAGCGAGCGCTGCAGCGCTGGGCAAAAGAGTCGCGCACGTCATTACCCGCGGGAGCCACTAATCGCCGTAATGGGACGCCGCGCGCCATCCATTTCCGGGGGCCGCGGGGGCGGCTGGGCAGCGATAAGCCGCTGCGGCGCCGCGACGCCCCCTGCACCCCCCCCCCCCCCGCGCACGGCCGGGCGCTGAAAAGCGGCCTCCTGCGGGGCGGGCAAGGGGTGGCGAGGGGGCAGGAAGGGCCTACGAAAAACTCCAAGGACAGTGGAGCGCCGGAAAGTGTGTCCTATTGACGCAGGTGGGGACGGCTCAGAGGCTGAGGTGGATAACGCGTGAGAGATCAGCGCTTTGGGGAGAGCAGAGACGGAGATGGCCAACGGAACAGATTTAAGGAATAGGTCGAGTGTCGAAGTTCGTTCGAAAGCGAACTGTGAGATGATGAAGAGGCCAAATGAGAGTTGAAAGGGGAGATGAAAGTCGGTGAGTAGGCTATGGTGACAAAGTTAGGCGAGGTAGGAACGGGGGATGGAGGAGATGTCCAGCCAAACTGAGGCGGGACACTGACAACCAAAGCTTTTGGACGCATTTTAGGGGACACGGGCCAGGCCATACGGCGGCCTGACGGCGACGTGACGAATTGTTCTGATGCGGGGCGTTGTCGAGGTGAGAAGGCCTGGTAGTACGTGGGAGAATTGTGGAAAGGCATGGTGGTGGGACGACCGGTGGTCAACTGGTGGGTGGATTGCTAAATGGACTGGTTGGCGCTGGTCCGGCAGTCTAATGGCGGTGAGGGCCGGCGGTGGTAACGACCGATTGCAGGAACGAGTGGACACGTGGTCACGAGTTGGCGTGGGCTAGCGGTGGCCGGGACGAGCGGTCTCGGGGACGAGCGGTGGCGGGGACGAGCGGTGGCGGGGACGAGCGGTGTCGGGGACGAGCTGTGTCGGGGACGAGCGATGTCAGGGACGAGCGGTGTCGGGGACGAGCGGTGGCGGGGACAAATGGTGGCGGGACGGACTGGTGGCGGGACGGACTGGTGGCGGGACGGACTGGAGGCGGGACGGACTGGAGGCGGGACGGACTGGAGGCGGGACGGACTGGTGGCGGGACGGACTGGTGGCGGGACGGACTGGTGGCGGGACGGACTGGTGGCGGGGCGAACTGGTGGCAGGTCGGATCTGTGGACGGACTGTAGTGGTGTCAGGAGGCCGATCTGGCGACAGGAACATCTATGCACGAAGTTACGAACTGGTGAAGCCAACCGACGGCAGGAAAGAGCGCAGCGGAAGATAGGCAACGCGGGTGTGTTCCGGACGCGGAGGGCGGGGCGGCTGGCGGAGCGGAGATGAGGCGGGACATATCCGCGGGCGGGCCGAAAACCGGGCGGAGGCGTGCTCGGGGCGGAGCGAACCTCTTTAACGACTTCGCACGCTGTTCCACTGCGCGAGGCGGACGCGGCCTTCCGACCGCGGGGCCTCGCCGCCCGAGGACGCACTGAATTATGAAACCGCTCCGCCCCCCCTCCGCCCGTCGTCCTCTTCCGCGCCTATCCTCGCGCCCCCGCCCGACCGACCGCCCTCTCGAGCGGCGGAGCGGAGTGCGGATGTGACAAATGACTTGCGAACTGCGAGAGTTTATGGGCAAGGTTCCTTCTGCTCGACCCTTCGCCGCGCCCGTTATTTCTCTTTTCTTATACATTCTCTTTTCGGATGAAGCGCAATTAATAATAACGGCGGGGGCGCGGCTGCGTGTGAAAGAGCGTGCTTGGCGAGTTCACTCCTTATTGGTTCGCGCCCAACGAGCCCCCGCCGCCGCCTGGCCCTAATGACGCTGCCGGCGTTCCACAGGGTTCTCTTCGGGCCCCGGCGCCTCCGCACCTCCCGCGTACTTAGCATAATGCTGATCCTCTCAGAGGGTCGGCGCCGCGGGCCGCCCTTATCACGCCCTCCCCGCGCGCTACCTCCAAAAGTCGACCCTCCCCCCGCCATTTCCCATTCCTTTCCCCCCAGCTTCTTCCCTTCCGCCGTGAGCTAAGCCGGCTCTTGCCGCGGTGAAGTATTTCCCACTTCGCTTTGACCTCAAATCAACGCTAATGGCATTAATTATCCCGGGCGTCCATTAATCCGGGCGCACATATTTCACTTCCCTTCCGGCAAGTTTTTCCTCCTCATCTCTTGGCGGCGAGTTTTCGTGGCTTCTGCCGCTCGACGCGGGCCGGGCGGAGAGCCGGCGGCGGCGAGCGGCCGATGTTTGATGTGGGCGGAAATCCCCGAGCGAAGAGGCTCGGCGCCTGACGGCCGCTCCAATATATCTCGCATCACTGCGGCCTCCTCCCCCCTCCCCCACCCCCACCCGGCCGCTGGAGCGCGACGCTTTCGGGAGCCGATACTCGATGAAACTTCCCATAGAGAGAACTAATAAAAAGCTCACTGCCGGCAACAACACCGCTTTCAACGATCGCACAAAAGTTGGGATGTGTTCAACAGGGAATGGATGTATTCTACGGTAAACTATCGTTTATACTTCAATCTGTAACGTAAGCTGAAAAGTCACAACGTAAGGTTCACTAAATGTTTGTAGACTCTTCTCTGGTTGAGTTCAGAGAGATATCTATTTCCCCACAGTATTTCATCTTTGTGTCGAAATCTTGGATGGAGTAATCAGGGTCTGGATCGTCGTATTTCTTGAAGTTTTTGATGAGTAAAGAAGCATTACTGCACTGTTTCAAATTCATTACGCGATTGTTCATATTCTCGTCGCCAAAATAATGAAATTTATTCATTACATTCAACCCCAAATGGTGGGGATGAACTTCAATGGTTACAACATGAAAACGGAAATAATTATATCGCAAAACTCCTAAAAAATCTGATTCTGATCTCTTATTTTATACCAAATCCTTTTTCAAATTTATGGTAAGATTTCTAAACTTTATGAGATTTCGCATTAACACCCCATTCAAACCCGTACATCTTTCAATGTTTTCATTTTGTTCATTTCAATATTCACATGTTTTTAATCATTAGAACATAAAAACAAATTTGATACTCCTTATTTATTCAAACCTTCGTAAAAGTACATCACCCTCAACGCCTTTATTCCGTTTCACTGAGCCAACAGACTGACTGTTATCGGCAGTCCTAATTTTATAATGTATCTCCTCATAATATAACAGTTCATTCGATTATCAATTTGTAATTCAATACAAAACGTTCTACGATGCGAAAATAGAGAAATAGATTATCGGTCCTAAAATAGTTTACAGTTTTCCATGACAACGAAATGTCACAGATCGTAAATTATAAATTGTCTCAATCAAAAACATCATGACGATTTGAAATGTAATTGCTGCCATTTACACATTTATGTGTAAGCAAGCTTCGTGGTATTGATCCTCGCAAATGATACACCTGCAATTTTATGCGTACAATGCTAAATAAAAGAAATATCATGTTTCATTAAGTTTCTAGAATATTATGTTGCTGTACTTTCTTTCAGACTTCTCATAACGTAAATTTGCTAATTATCTAAAACATAGTTCATGACTTTTCTGAAGTAAATTCTTGAATATATCACCTCATATGAAAAGTAGGTAATGTATCTACAAAATAATCTTACTAATGCATTTTTATGTTAATAAATATTTCGAGGTTTTCGAGGGTTTTCGAATAAATAAATCGAGGTTTTTATAAACATGAAAATACATTAGCAAAAATTTTGTAAGTAAACAAATGAAAGATGTATTCATATATACAACTTTTATGTTTAAAATAACATAATTTATGGACTTTTCAGTTGATCACATGTCTATCTTTTCTGCAACCATTTTTGTTAGTACGTAATGTCATTAGGTTGTGTAAATTGAAATGTGTTGCTAATATTGTCCATACCTTCTGCTTATTTCGCTTCCTAAGGTTTAACAACCTAAGGTGATCCTTAACCCAATATTTCATGATCTCCGTCTGAGAGAAGTTACTTCCATTTTCGTTAGTTGATATGAGCACTGCTGGTGTGCTGTTCACAGATAACAGGGCTGATCGCACAGTGTCACTTAGAGGCGTACTAATGTATTCTTCAAAGGACAATACTCGAAGAAATTTTGGTGAAAACGAATATTTAATCAGTGAAGTATTGTAATTCTTTTAAAGTCATAAATTCACTTTGAGTAACCGACATTTTTGCCTTCCAAATGAAAGAATTTGTAATTTTTTCGCCGTCAGAAATCCACCTCCATTGACTTTGGCGACTTACTCAGGCTTAACAAGAATACTACAATTACAATCTAGTCTGCAACAAGAGACTATTTTCAGAATTTCATTGAAACATATTCTTTCTCGTAACAATGGCGGCTGGTATGTCAACGAACTGAAGTTTGCAGCTCCTTCGAATCACGAAAATCTAATTTACAAATTCAAACACTAATATATAATAAAAAGTTATGCATTTCATGCTAAATATTAAAACAAAGTTAATAAAAGTCATTACTTACTTACATAAAAACATTACTTACATAATTTTATATACAGTGTCCGTGTCAGGTATATTCACATCCAGTGCAAGTGGTCCTGATTTTGATTTCCAATGGGCACTTTAGTTCACATATTAGTTATGCATTGAGACAATTTACGGTAACAGAATTCATACGAAACAAACTAGTGGTGCTATAGAATGACACAAACTTTCTCGGAGTAAAATTTCCATTTTTCTTGGTGTGAACTTGCATTACGGTCTTCCCCATCCTCTTGACAGATGCCAACTATCGCCGCCCGAAGTACATTTTTGACATTTTCTCAATTTTTCGGTTTTCTAATAATAGAAGCGAAATATTACTTTAAAAATAACAAAGAAGAGAAAAATCTCGTCCTAAATAGCCATTTTCATTGAAAAAATTGAACACAACTTTAAGAAAATGGTATTTGAGCGTTAATGTAAATGTCAAATTTGAAGTTCTTTTTCACAGAAACATTTTGAGTTTTCGGAAAACTTCATTTAAAATCATTTAAAGCGCTTTAACTTATAAATGCAATAGTGTTTACAAATTGCTGTAAATATGCATATTAAAGGCATGAGAAATATTTTAAAAAAATCATTTGTGTATTTTTGGAAAGAACCGAAAGAATACCCCAAAATAAACAACATGATATATTGTTACATACCAATATGTGGTACCTTGCATTGCGTCACATTTATTGTAAACAGGGTGAATTGTAAGGATATACATTTTGTAAATATGGCGGCATAGCAACGGTAGACGAGTTGTCATCAAGGTCAACAAACTGCATTGCTTTGAACCACGGGACGCGGCTAGTTGATAAAGTAAACTGTTTGGGGATTGGCCGAGAAAGCAATGACAGTCTGGGGCGCGGCTAGTTGAATTTGTAAGTAATTGAGGGATTGGCTAGGCATGGAATTTTTTCTGACAAGAAACAGTAGCAAGACGGACCGAGTTTTCATGGGCTGAAAGAGGAGAATATGGAGACATTCCGACTTATGCCATGGTGCTGTGCGGATCGTGTGTAGACAATTTGATGTTGGGAGTTTGTGAATTGTGAACATTTACTTTGGAGTGTATGATTGTCGGACTTAGAATATTGATGGAAGGTGTGTAAATTGGAACTTGGAAATATTTCGAGTGCAGCAGCTAGAATTGTGAACTTAGGTGAATTTGTCGGCAACAGGACTGGGAGTATTTAAATGCAGATAATAGTTTGCTGAACTTTAACATTTTAAGTATATGCGTAGAAAGAACTGGGAACTTTTAAGAGGAAAATTAATTAAGTCTTATCAATTTATGAGGCAGTGAGGATCAGTGACTTGAGTACACTTGTGCCAGAACGGAAGAAAAGAATATGGTATTTGGACCTGGAGCCATCGACACCGGGGAAGATTGAAAATGGCTCTACGCGGCGACATCGTTCAAGAGCATGCGAAGACGGGTACTGTAATATAAGGTTTGAGACTGGCCATGACCAAAAGTTTCATATTGTTAACAAGGAACTTTGAATAAACTTACAAGTTTCTGTGAATACAAAAGACGATTTTCATTTAGCCAATTCCAGCAAATGAGTAGCTATAAGTGTATACTTGCTTTTCAGATTCCTCGGCCATTCTGTACAGATGGCAGATCGAATAATCGGCTATTAGCAGTCAATAGCGATTATTTCTTATAAGACCCATCGACCCAGTTAGCAGGATATTAATTTAATGGAAATAGCAGTTGAAGAGTAATTTTAATAATTAAATTAACGTAATCTTTTCGTGGCGCCCATATTCTTTTATAAATTTGGAACGGGTTACGTTAAACTTATATTTATTAATATTAGACGGGTAGAGGAAATATTTAAATTTAAAAATAAAATCAGACAGTTTGTTTCAAATGGCGCTCCAACTGGGGCTGAATTTGTTTTAAATCAGACAATTTGTTTCAATATTAAACAGTGAAATTAGCACTACCTTTTGGAAAAGTTTGAAGAAAAAATTGGGACCATTTTTTAGGGAATGGCATTTGAACGTCTCTGAAACTTCTGAATTTTGAGCTGATTTTCACATGAAAGTGTTGAGTTTTAGAGAAACTTTATATGCCATTATTTAAAGCAAATGTATTCTTAAATTTATTAATTTAAACGAAATACCGCTAATGCAAATATTAACGATGTGAGAAACAAGGAAAAATTACATTTTCGTAATTGATTGAAAAAAAGAATAGAGCAAGCTTCATCTCTATCCCCACAAAAGATTTAAAGAAAAAATCTGAAGCCATTTTGAGAAAATCTTGTTTTTGTTATTTTTTCAAAATTGCACATATTGCATGCAATATAGCGTGAAAACTACTCAAATTTTCAAAAAATTGTATATAACCTTCTTGAAAGAATTAAATTAGGAGAACAAATTTTACTTCAAGGAAAAATCTGTATGTTTAATTCTGTAGTTGTAGGAAGACTCCGGAAAATATTCAAATTTAAGATATTTTCGAAAATTCAGAGTTAACCCAGAAATCGGACCAATTCCACTTTTATAATTGTATTTTAGTCTATTCTTACAAGAAATTCCAAGAAAAAATTTGAAGCCATTTTTGAAAAAAAAAGTTGAAAATGTCCCAGGTGTTTCATGGAAGTACCCCCGAATGTTAAATAATTTCGAAATATCAAAACTTCGACTCGAGCCAGATCGACCGGGGAATATCCATTATGGAAAAAAATCTACGTATTGTTTAGGCGCTAATAATGTTCACAGACGGACGGACGTTTTGCTGTCAATTGATTATTCGGTATCAAGGACCCACAAAACAGCGATTCTGGCTCCACCACGTGTTAGAGGATTTTTTCCCCAATTTAGTAACTTGATTTAGCCACTTTTTCGTTATCAAGGCCCGGCAACGAGAGTTTTTCTATCGAAAATTTGTCTTTTTTTCGCGCAGAATTTCTTAACTTCCTCTATACTACGTATATTACTCCGTTTATATGTACGTATACGATAAAAGGAAAAAGAACTTTGATTTGAAAATGCGGTAATCGCACTCCGGCACATTGCAAGAACTATTGTTTGGACACGTTTTACACAAATTAAAATGGTTTATTTTGAAAATGTCACTATCCTGGTATATATGAGTAATGTAATAATGAAATCATCCGCACACGCTGGAATTCACAACAACGCTCGCAGACGGCCATTGCTGTCATGATGGGATTCGGAAGTATCCCAATGCATATAACACGAGAGACAGGAAATGAAGTCCTTCCAGAACGGCCAACTTTACAAAATTAACATTTGATGAAAATAAATTCTCTAAACTTCATATTTAATTATTGATTCCGGGATATTTATTCCGGGACGATCATATATCTACAAACTTATCGGCACTAAGGTATGATTTTTTATTCAACGCAGCCCTCCCAAGTAGAATAGAATCAACCGCAAATGCTTCAGTTGCAAATGTTGCATTCAAAAACTTTTGTAATGAAACATTTGAAGACAAGAAATGAGAATAGAACTGATGAAGGGTAAATCCAATGACCTTATTGAAATTTTAAAAAACCCTTACAATAATAAATATTACGATCAATATGGGACTGACTACGAGTATGATTTGAAGCCAATTAAAGAGACAGTTATCCCTCTCATGTACCTCCTTGAATGTACACATAGAGCACCATAAAATTTTAAAATATGTAATACATATAATATGAATATGAAAATATATTTGTTTCACTTTACATAACCGAAGTGGATAGACAAAAATGTATTAAACTATGATACCACAACTTATGGTTTCACAAAAGTTCCAGAAATCAGACGAAATGTTACCGCAAGAAGACTGAAAATGAGTAGATTACTCATGATCTAACTTTTACTACTTCATTCTAATATCCATTTTACTTGTACTCATTATTTTCCCTCAGCACAAGTTGTCTATATTCCTCTAAATCCACCTTCTATGCATTGTCATAAATTAAAATACTGATATTTTCCAGGTTTTCATCGTTCTGAAACCACTCCACGGCTGGTTCCAACATCGTCAGAGCCATCAATTCAGAGCAGAACGTTTGCAAGCCCCCTCCTATTACGATTTATCCCTCAAATCAACCCCACTGTTATTTCTGATCTCACTGTTTTCTCGGCGAGGGCAATGTGTTGTTTCCAGTCGGAGCGGCACGTGCTGGCCCCCTCCTCGCACCCGCCGCCGCCCCCGCCGCCGCCCCATCGCGCCCACCGCCGCCCTCGCCGCCGCCGCCGCCGCCGCCACCGCCGCCGCCGCCGCCACCGCCGCCGCCGCCCCCGCCGCGCCCACCGCCGCCCTCGCCGCCGCCGCCGTCGTCACCGCCCCCGCCCCCACCACCCGTTCCTGCGGCTTCTCCGCTCATCTCCTGGCGCCGACTCCCTCCCCCCGTTGCGCAATTTGCTTAATGGCGGCGGATTACGCGCAATTGGAGGCGCCGGCGCCGCGTGGGGGTGGGGGAGGGGAGGGGGGTGGGGGAGGGGTGGTTGCGCAAAGAAAGGCGAAGGAGCTCAGCCTTGAGTCAGCCGCCGGGAGCTGCGGCGGGGTGGCCGTGGAGGGGATGGTGGTAGGTGTGGGGTACGAGACACAAGGGGGGTAAGGTTGGGGGCAGAATGAAGGGGGAACGTTCGGGTCACGAGGAGGAAATTCGATGGAGGGAAGGGAAATGGAACCATCAAGGAGGGAACTCTAGAGTGAGGAGGAAGTGATTCAGGCAGAGGGAATAGAAGAGAAAGGGTGATGACAGAATCAATGAGAGAATGCTCTGGCAGTGAAGAGGTGAGGGAAGAGTAGAGAATGAAAGAGAAAATGGCAGGATCAGATGTGAGCAATGTGGCAGGTATGAGTAGATGTAGGGATTATAAGGGGTTGCTGAGGAGGTGGCTAGAGGTGATGGGCTGCACGAGAGCGGGGTGGGTGAGACGCAGGAGCAGGGAGAGGAATTGGAGGTCGTGAGCGGGAGCAAGAGTGGGGGAAATGAAGAGGGCGGGGTCGGGACGTGGGTAATGGCGGAGTGGAGGCAGGAGCCTGGGGTGAGAGGGTAGGGGAGGCGGGAGGTTGGCGGGGTTCGCGGCGACTCCAGTCATTTTCCTTTGAATGGAGCCTGTTTCGCTTAACTGGTCGCCTTTCATCTCACCTCGTCTGGCCTCGCTTCTCGTCTAGACAAGCGCGTGATCTCCACTGAACCCCAGCATAAGAATTTGCCTTCATTCCAGGCTGTGTTGCAGCTTCTTTCTCGCGCAAGCTTGCAGATGATACGGCTCAGGGCCATTTATAAGATGGTTCGGTCTTTCATGAAGGAACTTTCTTTCATAATGAAATCTTCTTCAATGAGAATTCTTTTAAGTATTGCAAATACTTCTAAAAGTATATATCCAGAAAAGTTTCTTAATTTATTGTGATCTCTTTTCTCTTTCATTAAATACTAGTCAAAACGTCTGTGAGGCATTTCGAATTAAAACAATCAACTTTTTTTAAACTTCAGTATACACTTCACTAGCGAGAGTTTTAATAACCCTGGAAATATTATTTTATTTGTACTTTTCTCTAATAATTTATTTTTATATTATATTTTAAAGTCATTATCAATAAAAACTGTTAGTTGTCAGAATGAATATTTTTTGCTGAATGTTTTATTTTCATAAATATTATGTCAGAATGAATTTATTATCATAAATAACAGTTGGATATACCTTTAATTCCCTTTGTTTTCAAAGCTTTATTCATCATGTCACAATATGGGACTTGGTAACAAAAGCGTAAGAGGTAAGTTTTTAACAGCAGACCGAGTACATGTGACTGATGTAACACACAAAGGGTCATAAACCCAGGTGGGTGGCAGCCGAAAGGTGGCGGATGGGTGCGACAGGTGTGGGATGTGGACACGCAGTGTTTGTGCGGCGAGGTGGGGGTGGTCTGTGGACAAGCAGTGGGTGGTGAGTGGGTTGAGGTGTGGTGGGTAGAACGGCTGATGGGGAGGCGGTTAAGAAGGAATACGGTGGGAATGATGAACGGGAAGGGCAGGCAGGCAGGAGAGGATGTGCCGAAGGGTTGCGTGTAGGTTGTGATATGGAAGGGCAGTGGCTAGACGGTGGAGTGGTGGGAAGGCGAATGGTGGTTGTCGGACGGTGGAGTGCGGGTGGGAAGAGAGTGGGCGTGTTTAGGGTAGGCGGTGGGATGGCAGGGAAGAGGTGGAGCGGCGAGTGGAGGGAGTTGGTGGTGGGACGGGTGCGTGTGAGGGGTAGGGGGGTTCGTTCGCGCCCTGCAGAGGGTAAGAGGGGTGGGCGGGAAGGGCCGTGTGGAGGGTAAGTAGGCTGGCTCGTGAGAGGTGAGTGGGCGTGTGGATGGTAGGTGGGGTGGCGTGTGGTTGGAAGTTGGAGTGTGAAGGGGAGATGAGGTGGCGTGTGGAAGGGGGTTGGTATGTGGAGGATGGAACGTGGGAGAGGTTGGGCGTGCGGGGGTTGGTGGAGTGTGGGTGGGATAGCGCGTGGGAGAGGCTGGGCGTGTGGATGGTAGTTGGGGTGGGCTTGTGGAAGGGAGTTGGTGTGTGGGAGGTAGATGAGGTGGCACGTGGGAGGGGCTGAGCGTGAGAAGGGTGAGTGGATTGGCACGTGGGAGAGGGTGGGCGTGTGGATGGTAGGTGGGATGGCGCGTGGAAGGAGGTTGACATGTGGAGGGGAGATGGGATGGCACGTGGATGGGTTCCTTGGGAGGCGCTTGAAGGGTGGACGTTTGGGGGTTTAGGTGGGTGGGCGTGTTGAGGGGAGATGGGATGGCACGTGGGAGAGGCTGTGCGTATGGGTGTAGGAGGGGTGGGCGTGTTGAGGTAGGTGGGGTGGGCGTGTGAAAGGGGAGGAGTGTGGGGGGGTTGGCGTGTGGAGGGGAGATGGAGTGGCACGTGGGAGGGGGTGAGCGTGTGATGGGTGGGTGGGGTGGCGCGTGAGAGAGGCTGGGCGTGTGGGGTGAGCGTGTAGGAGGGGGTGAGCGTGTGATGGGTGGGTGGGGTGGCGCGTGGGAGAGGCTGGGCGTGTCGGGTGGGCGTGTGGGTCGGGGTGGAGCGTGAGCGGTCTTGTTGGCCGTGCGCCTGCGCCGCCGTAGGGTTTATCACGCTCGGCCGAGCGACGCGCCCCACAAAAGTGCCTTTGTCGGGGCCATTGTTCGCACATAATTGCATCTCCCGCGGCCGCGTCGCGCTGGGCGTTTAGCGTCAACTGCGGTGCACGTGTCGAGCTACCGGCCTCGCCGCTCCCTCTCCCACATCCCCGGGGTCCGCACGCGGTCAGTATGCGACCACTGAGCCCTGGAGAGCAGAGGGTGGGAGCAGCAGGAAAACAATTTACACTGAGACTTCAATTAAAATACTGTTTCATGATTTATGGAGTGAGCATACTCACGTTGATACTCAAGTAGATCAGCTTGAAGTTCCCGTAATAAGTGCAGCTTTTTTCATATTTTAAAAAAAGTTACTGAGTTATTTCAAATATTCCTTCAGATAATCGTTCATTAAGCAGTAGATTAAATAAAACCTAAGTCGTATATTATATTTACATCTACGCAATAAGACAGTTTCTAGTGTGAAAATAATAATTCCGTATTTTCTTACTTCATCTGCGGAGATTCTGCGTAGCATTGTAAACGAGTATTCATTAGCACCGAAGCCTCGCCTTCCGATCCGCATTACCTGCAACCCACAGCTACTGAGAGCGTTTATTGAATCACGCGAACTCCTCAAAACTGTTGACATTTTTTAATTGAGAGACTTTGGGCAGTAACAAGAACAACCGCAGCAAGCTTTCTGCTCTACTGTTAACAATGTAAATGTTAATATCTCGATCTGTATCGAAGTGTGTCTAATATTGTTACAGGCCCAAGCCCTTTATAAATTGGAGTAAGTAGTGTCGGAACATAATAATCGTGTAGTAACTAGGTAAGGCACACTTTTACCTAAATCGAGATGTTAACACTCACGTATAGCGGTTGGGGTTCTTAAGCCTGATTTGACTTATCTTGTTAACTGTCTCAGGATCCTCAATTTCATAGTGTTAGTTGATCTTACTTTTACCCGATTACAAGAACTTGAACGTTTTGTGGTTGGTTGTGGATCATTCATGTTGATTCGATTCCACTCAACGCTGGAAATACTTCAGCGCTTATAATCGGGTCAAAATAGAATTACATCCTATTGACCCTGGAATACCCTAAGGTAGGCTTCTAATTGACAATTTTAATTCAGAGAAAATTTCATTTTGTTGCGGGTTGATAACCACCAGCCACCACTTTCTCTGTCACTTCATTCACTTGTTAACAGACAATCTGAAATCACCTAAAATTTACATTACGTGATGTAACTGGGTTTCCTTTGTAAAGCTAATTTAAAAATTGAACGTGAAGAATAAATTTGTTTTAAATATGTTTGTAACGTTTTAACTTTTATTCCTAACGACGAGGGAAGCGGATTTTCTTTCATAATTGTAATTTAATTCGTAGAATTGTTTCAAAACGATCTTTTCGTATTTTTGGAAACATTATTTGCAGAGAGGCATCACGCATCGCTTGTCGTGCACGCAAACGTCGTCCTCTTCCGGGATCGCCCAGCAACAAACGCGAATCACAGAATGCACTTGGCCACACAGATGAGGAGAATACAATCCTGCGTCCCGTAGCGACTTCTCCTCGAGATCCTTATTTTAACACACATTCTCAACGGGGCGATACCATCCCCGTCGCCCCTTTCCATGGGAGCGGTAGCGGATTTCGGAGGCCAATGGGAAGCGTTGAGCCAATGAAGAGGAGCGGCCGTGGCGTTCCTATCCTATCGCCGAAATATTTTAAATATTTATTCATATTATTTAAAAAAAATTATAATGTGTAGTTTACAAATATTGCTTGCGTGAGCGGAGGCAAAACCACATTGGCTGCAGCTTTAGAGTCAATTTGGGGAAGAGGGCCTAGAAGAGATACAAGAGAAGGTTATTAACAAAAGGGAGAACTTATAACAATTTTCTAAACCTTTGTAGGACTTTGTAGAAAGGAAAAAGACAAAGAATACGGATAGCAATTTCAACTCCTGTAAATAAATGCACAAACTGCGCATTTATTTACAGGAGAAACATTTCCTTAGCTTGGTTAAAAAACGAAACTACTTTTTTTCCAGTTCCACTTCTGTGTAGACATTAAAATGAATTATAAAATCCTCGAAAGATTTGAGGTAACACATTGATAATCAACTAGCTATTTGACACCTGATAGCTGTCATAAGACATCATATAAATTTTGTACAAAATTTTAAACAGTATACACATTTTTAACCACTGACTTTTAGACACATCAAAACCCATTATCTATTCACTGCACAACCACAATAGAAGCAAAGTCGTAGAACTCTTTACAAAAAATATTGTGAAAAATAGTAATCCCTGACCATCTCGCCTTAAACCGCTATGCTAGTCCACTCCAGTGATGGGCAGTTCACGGTGGAGATTTCCACCATGGTTGAGTCCAGTACCTTGCCTCCCCAACCTACGCCATCCCTACGCCACGTGCGTCAAGCCATCCAAAACTCTTGTAGCGTCGTGGATACAAACACATTCAACGAGCGGCCGCGTGACGTAGGCGAAACGTTAGGCGTCCACGTGCCACAAGCTTTGTTGTAGAGAGAGTAGATGTGACGCTGGGGGAAAAGCCAGGAGGCGGCGTAGAAGGGGTGCGGGCTACCTGCGCCGGGCGCGACGACGCTTCGATCTCTTTCGCTTCGAGTCTTCGAGGAGTGCGCATCTGGCCGGGAGCCGGTCGGGGAATGCGTGGTTGGGTGCGGGCCGCGAGCGTGGCGGATAGGGCCGACAATGTGTTTGTCGTAAGGACAGGGAGACTCAAGGACGAGTCCGTAAGTAGGATGCGGCGCTTCACGCCATCAGATTACTCCGACTAGTGGGATCTTTTTAAAAGTTAATTTAATTGTGTAAATAAGGTTGTTTCCGTGGTGGAACTTAGTAAATAAACCAGCAATTATTTAATCGACTCTCGTCTGTGTATTATTGCAACCGGTTAACGGCACACTCTCTGCCCGCTGGCGAGCAACAGACGGGCGAGAGCGTCGACTGAGCCGAGAGGTGGCCGTGGCAAAGGAGTCCGCGGAGAGGAAAGGGCCGGGGGCGGGGGGTGGGGGACGGGAGGCGGGGGCTGGGTCGGCTGCGGCCCAAGATAGCTTTTCATCCCTTTGGGCGCTAGCAAACACCGCCTTTCTTCGCCTGACCGCGCGGGCGACGAATTCGTCGAACTGACTGGTTTGAGGCAGACAGCGGCAAAATCAAAATCTATTGTAATTTTACTTTTTTAAGTAGGGCGCGCGAAATGCATACTTTTGCCCCATAATCCACTGCTAGTACCATGGAGCGCCCAACTAGGCGGGAAATTAATAGTTCTTTAGACTGTAGCGGGACAAATGTGCTAACAAAGGGTCATTGCTGTTTGCGCGCCTTGTGCTGCGGCGGAGACGCCAGCGGCGACGGCGCCACCTGTTTCCACAAGAATTTAGAAATCTCGCAATGACTCAATAATAGATAAAATTAATAAGAACGTACACAAAACCGAATCTTTAAAATGGAAAGCTCTAGGAATGTTCTAATATTTTTATTGCTTCGCCCTGATAAATAGTCGTGAGTTACACAGGATAGAAGTAGTAATTATAAACATTATTTTAGAAGTTATTTTGTATTTGAGAAGTTAATTGGTATTCTAAAATCTCTGAATCTGCATCAGAAAAGAAATGCCGGCAACACAGTTGTATTTCAAATCTGGGTTTTTACCGACTTATGTGGCTCGGGGCAACATTGCAGTGACTAATGTGCCGAGTGGTCCTTAGGTATGAGTTCCGACGATGGCAGGGATTTTTACCCAATCTAAGTAGCTATTCGTTTCATTCCTGCGCCCCAAGAAGCCACGCGGCGCCGATTCTGCGCGTGCAGCTGTCGACGACCCCGCTCGTCAAACGGTGGAATTACCGAGGTCTGGTGCGCCGCGAGTCCAGTATATCACTCTCAGAGATCACGTGCCTTTACAATATATAATGAGTGCATTAACAATCATGAGAGGGAATAATAAATAGTAGGCATAATTTCAACAGAAAATATTTTGTACAATATTTAAACGCATTTGTTTACGTGCACCTGTTTAATCTCAGTGTTGAATGTTTTTTCAGAGCACGTTTACATCTGTGTAATTATGATCATAATATTGTATCTTTTCCTGAGATAAAACCACGTTTAACAATTAATTTTCTGATAATCAGTTATAGAAATGAATGTATTCAAAATAGAATATTAATTCACGTTAAACATAAATTATACACATTGCAGTTTTTTACCATTTTTGTTCAAGTTTTAAAATGCAATGATACCTGCAATGCCTCTCTTAGTTCCTTGGAAAATGATGTAATTGACAATTGTAACAAATGTGTCGTGACATATGTAACATGCAAATCGATTCCAGTGCGTGTCACAATAATCGAGTAAAATCTCCAAACAAGGGGTTTACTTTTACAAAATACATGCACACGATGCATATTAAGATTGGAAACGAAAATATTAGATTAATATATTTTTTCGAGTACTGTTTCTTTTATAATTGCCATCTTCATTGAAGATGAAAGAAACCATGATTTGAAAGAACCATGCCATCCCCCGTGACTTCCTCCCTTGCACATGTTATTCTTTCTCGAGCGTGGGTCCCCGTTGTGTGGCCCTGTCTTTCGCCCTTCCCAAATGAGCGATGCGTCGGGGCGATCGCGGCGTGGGCGGCGCTGTCGGACATTTCCGCGGCTGTTTACGCGCAGGGCGCGAGGCCGCTGGCCGCCCGCCAACCCTTCGCCCTTCGCACTCGAGCTCGCGCGCGGAGCGGGGTACGGGTGTAAGGGGGTAAGATAGGGCGGAAAGGGGCGAGGCAACGCGGGGTGGGTGGAGCGAGGTGGAAGGGGCGGGGTAGAAAATGGCAAATCGCGGCGAAGCGACGGGGCGGGATGGGGTGGAGCGGGATTGAAAAGAGGGGTGGAGCGGGGAGGCATGGTGGCGTGAGGTGGGACGGGACTGGACGGCACTGGACGGGACTGGACGGGACTGGACGGGACTGGACGGGACTGGACGGGACTGGACGGGACGGGACTGGACGGGACTGGACGGGACTGGACGGGACGGGACTGGACGGGACTGGACGGGACTGGACGGGACTGGACGGGACTGGACGGGACTGGACGGGACTGGACGGGACGGGACGGGACTGGACGGGACTGGACGGGACTGGACGGGACTGGACGGGACGGGGTGGGGCGGAGCGGAGCGGGGCGGAACGGGAGGGGACGGGAGGGTGTGGGACGGGTGGAAGGGGGCGAGGCGGGGCAAAGCGGTACGAGGCGAGACGGGGTGAGGGGTGGCCCCGCCTTGCCAGCCAGTTAGCGGGGAATGAGCGGCGCAGAATACAAAGTGCCGTTTTAAGGCGCCCTCAAAGCTCCCCTTCACGGACGCCCCGGTGAATGGTGGCGCTGTTAAGGGACCGCGGGCCAGCCCACTCCGCTCTGCCCCCTGCACCCTACACCCGCCCCTCCACGCACCCCTCGTCGCGCTCGTCTGCGCCTCGCCTCAAAGACGCCACATGTTCTTCCTATTCGCACTAATTCCTTATTTATTAAAGGGTTAAGAGAATGTGATGTTCAAAAGACATTACATTATGAATATTATCTATTATATATTACATTATGATACATTACAATGAAAGATCATTTTAGCGCAAAAAACGTGGACATTCGGCCATGTACCTTTTCAATAAGGTTACAAATAGTATTTTAAGTAATTTATTTATGCTTTCTAGTTGGCTTAGAGTGCAGAGCGGTCATGTACCACGAACCTGTTTTTCCGAATCGAGCAACAAACGTTCAAAAAGGGTTGCAAACAGAGCTCCCTTGCATAAAGTCTTCAGACCTCGGCATTAATTCAAATTCACTACCATGTTCCTCGAAGTTCTTTAGAATTCTGGCTGGTGGGCTCGGCCCATTGTCATGTGAGAAGTTACCGTTATCAGCAAGGAACACTGTCTACTTAAACGGATGAACTTGATCCCCTATAACGCTCACATGTGCCTGATAGTAGTTAAATACTCTTGTACCTGAATAATGGGCCCGAATGCTTGCCAAGAAAACATCGTTCAGATCACCATTGCCCCCGTCTCCTTGACCTGGCTCTGCCCATCAGTGCATTCAAGTGCCACACCCTGATGATAACCGGCGTACACGCAGTGGGCCGTCAATGTAATGAACCAATAAACGAGATTCAGCAGATCTCGCGAACTCTTTTTATAATACGTTGTCCAGTATCGATGTTTTATTGCGGCCTGTTGAAGAAGGTGGCCCATTTGGCCTGGTCGGGCCCAGCGCTTATCTGCAGGCAAACGGAATAGTCGAGGCTGCCGATGTAGTGTGGATTTGTGAACCGATGTAGAGAGACAGCACTGTGTGTCGGGACAGCTGGTGGTGATGGGTGGGGAGAGGAGAGAATTGGAGGCGCTGCTCTTGTTGTTGATGGAAGGGAAAGGAGTGGTAAATAAGGAAAGCCTAGTCTAAGGTGACGGGCACGCGGACCACAGGAGCGAGCGTTTGCGGGCAGGTTGACTCGGAATCTATCAGTTGAACGGCCCTGGTTTAGTGCTCACTTCATGCGTTTTATTCAGTGCACACTGTTTGCATGGAGCAGCACTGGGTGTCACATGTGGCTGACTAGCTTTGTGTCTCTTCAGCCCCATTTACAGCCGCTTTTTATAAACAGTGTGCTGTAAAACATTTTCCTGGTATCATTATTGTACCTCTACGCGATTTCTCGAATCGTGGCTCTGCGGCTCCGAACAGGAAGGGCAGTCTGTCCTCTGGCATCGATGCGTCGTAATCGATACATGAATGGACGATGTGTCATTGTTTCCCCATCGTTGCGTCACTTTTAATACGTGCTCACAACAGCGGTACGAGAGCACGCAACAACTATCCGTTTTTGATGTGATGGTACCGAGCCGCTGAACACCACAAATTCACCTCTGTCAAACTCTGACAGATGGGCTGGGTCTCCATTTTGACACTACAGACACTGTTGCTGCCCTATATACTCGTACTATCCATATTGCCAGCGCCTCGCGTGTAACCACCAGCGTTTTAGGTGTGAAAATTGAGCAATTCAGGAAGAGTTGATCCTAATACATTGAATCATAGTATAATATAATTGTTTATTCCTTTAAACTTTTTGCACCACTTTCGTGGAAAGGAAATTGGAGAACCTCGAGAACTCACTTTGTTCGTTACAAGTTCCAAATTGAGCGATCGGAACTTCTCCGAATCTCCGAAGAGAGAAGGCAAAAGGTCTGACCGTGTCGTCAACTACATCGCGGGTCGCCCAGTGTATCTTTTTATTTATTTCCTGTTCAGCAGATCATGATTTTCAGGATGTTGAACTGGTACAATGATATTAACATTTTTTATTTTTATCCTAATTTTTGCAATTTTTCTTTTAGCTCACTGTGACATTTGCCTGATACCGATTATACGTAGTTTGTTTAATTATGCGCAGTGTATTATGTACAATGTACATTTGAAAATGGAATAAAATGTTGTGAAGCTAGGTTTAAAGAGCGAACGTCGGGTTAATTCGCTTTGACTGGCGATCAATTGTCTTCTTCACCTCCAGCTTTGACTCCATATAAAATTAGAAAATAAACAGAAAGAAGAAAATATATTTGAATTTGTTATGCCAATTATCTCAACAGTAACAAAATTATGGCGGCAATTGGACACCGATGAACGATGTATTACATACGTGAAGTATTTATCAGAGTAAGTGATGATGCCTGTCACCTAGTAATATTGAAAGTAAGGTCAGATACACAGCCCTGAAACATAAAGAGCAGCACTGGCCCAAAGACTGGAATGTTTTGTAAATTACTGTAGGTACTGAAATGAGTACATTTCATTGTTACCATTAGTCCAATTCTGAGCGACAAATAACAAATTGGTGGAATTGGTAGAATCTCCAATAATAATTATTGATTAGGTGGTTTATTGAGTGATGTTTCCGGGCACAAACTACTGATGGCATTAATCCCGTTAGTGTAGTAAATGTTTCATTCCGAGAGTTGGCAGTATTCCTCCCTCGCTGGATGGAGAAATCCGCCGCCGACCAGCAAGTCCACTTGCGGGGTAGTTCGCTCTTCATAAATCTCGCCCCAGCGGGGACAAGCTCTAAGCTCTCGACTGGTCTCCCGACATATGTGGTAATATAGTACATGTAAGCGAGTGTGTTTGTGTGTGCGTGCGTGTAAGGGAATACGTTAGAGAACCAGAAGGAGGGAGGAAAGATCGCACGTTGTCTATGACCCGCTTGTTAGAGTCCTGCCCAGACATCTATCTGGAGTTGATCGGAGAAAACACGGAAAATATCGATCAGAGCAGCTGGACGCTATAATTCTTCTGTATGTAGCCCCTTAATTCAAAATAGCTCTATAATTCGAAGTCGAAAATTCGCCGTCAGGACACAAAGCCTAAGACCTCCCGTTCAGATTCACAGCAGCACATCTCGACACGATCGTCATCGTTTATCACCACTTCGACTGTCATTACTTTCATATTTATTCCCTAATCAAGGCATTCGATAATTTAAGAAATATTTTATATTTTACAGTTGTAATTTCTTTACAAGCAACCCTAACTTCAGCTAGTTAAAGATCTAAAGATTCTAATCAGGCAGTTAAAAAGCGCATGCAATATGACTTTAAAAAAGAGGTACTTTCAGATTTCATTATATTTTGATATTTCTTACTTTCCTAAATAAATTATAGCTCCATCCGATTCTCTTCTAATTTTCCATCTTAACAAACATTTGCAAAATTATTTTATTTTTCCGATAAAAGCTAACTAAATTGCATTCAAGAGAATGTCCTGCAAAGGTAAGAAAGTAAGCAAATAAAAACGTGAAAGAAAATTGAAAAATAAAATAATAAAAATTATAAAGAATAAATAAGAAAGTGAGGAAGAATGTAGGTTGACAGCCTTACTCGTACTGAATCAACGTATACTAAGCAATATCATTACAGTTTCATAAATTGTTGCAGACCTTATTTGTAACCGTTTCCCTTCCCAAGAACAATTTTATTTTCTATTGTTCTTTCTTTTAAGAAAAATTGTAAGCAGTATCGCTTCGTACTTTCCATTAACAAATAAATATTTTTTGTAACAAAGTAATGAAAGAAGCAGGGCTTCTAACTTACTCGTGGATATTAATTTCATTTTACATGAAAAGCTGACAATCGATTCATGTATTTATGCTCAGCTGTTTTAGTTTATATTTCTGAACACAAACTGAGAAAAATATTGTACAATACATACAAAATTAATGCGTGAATTCTAAGTTCAAAGTTTCACCATGAAATTTAAATATAAGGATGATAACGCTTTTGAGAAGAGAAAATCAGAAGGCGAGAAAATTAAGAAGAAATATCCAGAAAGGGTTCCTGTAAGTATAGCATTCTCGAACGATGCACTTCAATACTCCAATTGTATTTTAAAATTATGACGTTACCTTTCATAATTTATTAGAAGTATGTAGTGTGAAGTGTTTATTACGTGTCTGTAGTGTATATTAGATTATGTAGTGGGTATTAAAAGCATGTAATAGAAGTGTGCATTGCGTTCTCTACGGAGAAACTACAAACAAAATTTTAGTTGGGCATTTTCACTGAAAACAAAACTTTTTTGTTCGTTATATTGGATTTGGAATTCAAAAATAAAAGCTTTAATTATTGTCACTGTAAATGAGTTTAAAAATCTCATCGAAAACTTTTTCAATAAAAATAAGCAAAATCAATTGTCAGTAGTTAATATGCAGTCAACTAAATGTATTTTCTATAAGAAAGTCTTAAGTCTATGTCAAAATGTTCCATCATTTGTAATTCAAATTTTCATATTTGATGGCATGAAACATCGCTTGAAAATATTTTCTGATAAATATTAATAAAGTATACTTGGGTCATAAAGGACATCTTATTTCTTTAAACTGACGATTCTTATTCTTTCCCTTGTTTAGAACTGACATGTAACAGTTACTGATAGCCCATGTGTTGCAGGTGATCGTTGAGAAGGCACCAAAAACTAAGCTTCCTGATTTGGACAAGAAAAAGTATCTGGTTCCGTCGGATCTGACCGTTGGCCAGTTCTATTACCTCATTCGCAAGAGGGTACATTTGCGCCCGGAAGACACTCTCTTTTTCTTTGTCAATAACACAATTCCCGCAAGTAGCGCCACAATGGGAGCTCTGTACAAGGTGATGCTTTACTCATTAATGCAGTAATATTTTTTACGTTAAACCCGCTTTAAAATTAGTTCAGAGGCGAGTTACAATGATAAAACCTTATGTAAGGCAAACATACGATTATATTGCTTATATCTTGCAATCTTAATACTGGCGCACCCTTTTGTGGTAAATATAGCAGCTTTATCTGCTGAAAGCCGTAGTGGCTTGAGGTTTCCACCTACAGGGTCCTCCGCCATATCAGGCAAATTATTCAACGCATGAAGTAGACAGAAGAGATGAACATCTCCATAATGCATGCGTACTATGTTAGCACAAAAGTGGAAACGGAGTATGAAGAATGGATCCAGTCAGCACACTGAATGAGCAACGGGTTTACGGTCAGTTAAATTCTATTCAAAGGCGACGTGTATTTTCAGATGCCAAATTGAATAGACTTGAACAGATAACTACGCAACTGCAAAGTATCACACCAACAGAGACTCCATTCCAAGGCGAGGAACATGAAGAAGAAGGAAGACTACTTGAAAGGGAACATGTAGCTGAAGATCAAGCGAGTCCAATTAGCAATGAACAACTGATCAATGAATTACAGGTAAACTACCTGAAATGCTGTATTATGTACGAAGGTGTCTCATTACAGAAACAACCTCTGATACCTCAGATCATTGGGAGTGCAAAGTGTCACGCTGCTTGTAAAGAAATGAATTCCATAGTTGAAAATACATTATCGTAAATGATTTCGTTGGAAGAACTGACGAAGTGCACTGTGCCGCTTTGTCAGTTCGCTCTGTTTTGGGTAGAAAAATTAGTCAGGAAAATGGTAGAACATCCAAATACTCCAGCTCTATCAACGAATTCGTACCAACATGGAAGAAAATCATCATTTCTAAAATTAATAAATCCAGGAAGAAAATCAGTCATCCGTCAGAGTACTTCACAGGGAAAAGAAAAGTACCTAAGAAAGTGAGAAATGCGATACGATTAATTGTTAAAAGAATGAAGTTGAGAATGAACCTTAAGGATTTGGATATGAGGTTGAAATATGAAGAGGAACGTCTGAAACAGAGAATTGCTGCACTCGGTGCGAGAATTCGGCGTTATGATGAAGCAGCAAAGTGACGCCAACAGTCAGCCATCGCTTTTGGACAGAAGAAATTTTATAGACAGCTGCAGAATGACAATGAATACCATCAAGGGCAATTTCCGAGTAGCGACTCCATGGTTCAGTATTGGAATGTCTGGTTGGGTATCTGGGCTAAATCAAAGCAACACGATGAAGGAGCCTAATGACTTCCGGAGGAAATAGAGGCTTGTACTATCTTTGAGATGCCTCCCTTTGAAATTTCCCTTGCTGATATCAAAACAGCAGTACAGAGAACACAGAATTGGAAGTCGCCACGTCCAGATGATATCAAAAATGTATGGTAGAAGTATTTCACTGCCACGCATCCATGCCCGATTCGGCTGTTTTGAAATGAAATTTTGCTAGATCCAACTATATTACCAAAGTACTTGTTGACAGGCAGAACGTATACGGTGCCCAAAGCTGGTGATAGATCCCAGCCAAGAAATGATCGATCTACTACTTGCCTGCCAAACGTATATAAAATTTTGATTTCCATAATATATTCAAGATTATTCAGCAATTTAGTTGTTCAGCATATTTTGGCTGCTGAACAGAAAGGCTGTCACAAGGTAAATATGGGATACAAGGAATTATTATTAATTGAAGTTACGCGACAAGTATGAAAGCACCAGCGCAATCTTTCTGTAGACTGGCTAGATAAATAAAGGTTTTGATTCGGTACCTCACTTATGGCTTCTAAAAGACCTTGACTTGTATAAAATAGATCGAAGACTGATCGGTTTCTTGAAGAACTGCATGTCGGAATGGGAAACTCGTTTGCAGATTAAAAAGGGAACCTGCTGATACGTGAACGGAAGATATTGCAATTCGTCGAGGAATCTTTCAAAGTGGCAGCCTAAGACCGCTATGATGTAGTATAGCACTCACCCCTTTGAGCAGAATGCTCAGACAATCAGGATATGGGTACTTAGTGAAGAAAAACCCTGATGTTCGTATCGCACCAACTCTACATGGATGATCTTAAACTATAAGCTTCTAATAGAGATCACTTACAAAACGAGTTCGAACTTCAAGAGTTTCAGTGATAATCAAGAGATTCAGCGATGCAGTTTGTTTAGAGTTTGGGATTGACAAATGCGCTCCCCTTCATGTTGTCTGCGGGCAAGTCCAAAATAGATAACAAAATATGAAAATATCTTGACACAGTTATTAAAAATACCGGCACTGAAGACTCCTACAAATATTTGGGAATTCTACAGTTGTTGGGAATTTTCGATTCAGACGTTAGGAACAAGATTGTACAGAACGTGCTATCCAGAATAAATAAAGTCTAAAAAGACATGGATCAGTTCAAAAACCTAAATATGTGCTATTAATACTTGGACTATTCCCATAGCAACTTGCACATTTGGTGTAATAAATTGGACAGAAACATCCTAGAAGACTTTTGACAAAAATCATGACTAAGCTTACAAGGTATGGACTTCACCATCCTCAGAGTTCAGTGCACAGGCTGTATTTACCTCGTGCTAGTGCCGGAAGAGGACTCCATAACTTGGAGACACTATGCCGACAGCAAGAAAAGCTGCGTCGGTACTTTCTGTCCATCAATTCGTCTGTTCGAACAAGTGCCCAATAGGAGTTGAAAAGTTAAAAGGTTTGCAGGAATTTAAAGATATCTCTGCTATGAATCTCCCGAAATTTGATAGTGATCAGAAATAAGGTGAATAAATTCGGACAAACAAGACATAGAGAAGCCAACATTTGATAATGACTTCAATATGAAACTTCTTTCATTTGAATTATCAGTGAGTCTACTAAATCCGAATATATTTCACAAAAATATGTTTCACTAACTTGAATACTTATAAAAACTACATGCGAAACTTCCATTCGTATAGTTGTCTCTGACATAGAAATACTCAATTGCGAGTGTCTCACATGCGGTCTTATGTCTCACGTGCGGAGATGTGGCGATGTTGCGCCAGTTATTATTACCAATCCGGAAAAAATGTTTTGCTTACGAAAAGTCATTTCACGAATGTAACTATTGTGGCCGAGTCTCTGTTACGATATACTGGAAACTTTTACGATTATATTATTCAGTATTCGAAGTAATAATTTTATTGTGTCATTGTAAAAACTGTATAATAATAATAACAACAATAATAATAACAATAACAATAATCAGTATTCTGTCAAAAACTTCATTGATGAAAGTAATCCTAAATCTGAGCACATGAATAACAACTTTACATTTCAGTACGTTTTATCGAAATTCTTATTCTTTATATTTTACTATTTTTTATCTTTTCTTTCAGGAGCATCACGAAGAGGATTCTTTCCTGTATATTGCTTACAGTGATGAAAATGTATACGGATGATAATCTACCAATGGATGATTTCCCATCAAAAAGACAAAAATATACAGAATAAATCACAAAATAAAAAATATACAGAAACATATACAAAATAAACAAACATTAAAGGGAGGATGTTTGAGCGTGTCCAATTTAAAATGTAAAACAGAAGATAGAAATAAATATATAAAAACTCATCAAGAGCTAAAAATAATATAAACTCATCATTTACACTGTACATATGCACTAAGAAAAAAACTTAATATCGAAATTTTAAAAATGATTAAGTTCTCAGATGTTCGTGTGAAAGTGACTAGTGAATTACATTATTTGGTATTCAGTCATCTAGATTTATTATACTAAATGTGTTATCGTGGTCCCCTGTACTGGAGTCACACGTTCCTAAGAAAACAATGTCCCGTATACTCTAACTTTTCACGGAGAATTGTCGCGGTGTAGCCAACAAATTCTGTCATGGAATATTATCCACGACTCCAGAAGCAAGATTTATCAATGGCCATTCTTAGCTGCCAGAGGCAGAGGGGACAGATCCCAATATTTATTTCATGACGAAAATGAGGTGAGGAGTTGGATAAAGGTTTATTAATTTTCCTGTGCAGACTAACGTTTTCTACCAATTACAAAAATTAAAAAAATTAGGTCCTGAGAATAATCATCGATTGTAGAAAAGGTATAACTACAATTATTATTATATGCAGAATAAATCTAAAATCTCTTAAGAAGTATTTGCATTTTAAAATTGTATAAATATATTTTAAATATATAAAAATGTTTATTTATTCAATATTATCAAATTGTTTTTATAATTATTTTTCATGTATTATACTCATGGTAATATGTGCATAATTGTTTTGTGAAACGGTTTATAAAAACGTCACACCATGTAAAAATTACATTTTCAAAATATTGCCTCCATACACATTCTGGTTCAAATACAGTACATCGCAGCAACATTTACTTTTTAACTATTGATTCTCTGCCCTGTTTCAAATATATTTTACCACTCACAAAGTTTCAAAAATCTTGTTTACAAACAACCACTCATAAATTGAGCGTGGAACTGTGAACTATAATTCCCTAGTATAAGCATAAAACGTGTAAAGTACACAGAGTTCATTAGTATCGTAGAAATAGTGGTAACAGTAACGTTTCCAAAACGGTAATTACAAAAATAAATTAAATCACAAAAGTTTAAATTTCAATTAGAATTACAAAGAGATGAATGTCAAAAACAAAAAGCCAAATGTACAGAAATATATTATCGCTAAAATCGCACACCAAAAATTACATTATAAACATGAAAATAGCAAATAAATCACAAAAGTCATAATGAAAACAAAGTATAAAAGTAATAGAAAATATACATAACAAATATTGCTGACACCAACTTCATCACAAGGCCATACAAACTTTCAATTTTCGCGTTGAGAGGAACTAGAGCAAAAACCGTCAATGGTGACCAACTTAAAGTGTACGTCTCCCATTCTGCATGACGTTCTGAATGGACTTCGAGAGTCGCATGTTGCCTCGGAAGCAATTTACAGCAACGCTTTACGAGCGCGAAGTGGCCGGCGAACAAAGCGGCCGCAGCGGAGTCCTTGTGGCACGCCACGCCGCGTGGCGTGACGAAGGGGACAACCCGCGCCGACGCGCGTTAGCGACTCCTCTTCGCCGCCCGCGCGTGTTTTGTTCCGCCCCTTTCGCCCCCACCCTTCCCCTCCCTCCCTCGGTTCCCCGCGCCGCCACCCGAGCGCTGTTATCGCCCATTACCCAGATGGATGCGCTGCCGCTAAATAACCCGTTGGCCGAGTAGAGCGCGCCGCGCAGTCTGTGGCCGGGCAGTTCCAGTAGCTCCGCAGGCCTAATAGCCGCTTTTTCGGCTCGTTCGTCTCCTTGCGCTTGGCTTTATGGGGAATGTGTCGTTGGCAATCGGCTTACCGCCGTTAATAAGCTATTTTGAAATATATAGGTTGTGTGTCAAAATCCTGGACATTATTGGTTTTAAAAGTAATCCGATTTCACTTGTCTTCCTCAGACACTAATTGTGAATGATGCAAACCAATGTGAATAAAGAAATCTAAAAACAAGACATATGCTTTGGATGTACTACGCATAATAATTTGATTGCAATTGCAGTTGTATTTTAATTACATACAATTAAAATCAGGAGATTTGATTATAGTGCAGGATTGACAACCCCTCGTAAAATTACTTCTACAAATTGTTATGCGTTTCCACATGGATTTTATTGATACACTATATCAGAATTAATATTAGTCATTTTAATAATTTGGTGTAACCATACAAAAGACGTTAGAAGCATTTTAGTATTTGTTGCGAGAAGTAATGAGACATGTTAGGAAAGGTCGGCCCGAAGATGACAATAATTTGACCTCTCTTACGTAGTGAACCTCTTACGATAAAACTTTACTCTAAAACAAACCTGATCTTTTTAAAGCCGATCCAATGACAAGAAGAGATGAAGGAAGTTTAGGACAGGCTATTTTCTTAACTTTGCTAATGCTAGATTACACAAGCTGGAAAAGTAAATATTTTTACAATATGCAATGAGTGACCAGTTTTTCATACCAAAAATACTGTAGATGAAATGGAGAGAAAACTCGAAACTTTTAACTAGAAAGTAGGGTACAGTCCTGAGTTTTCTTAATTCTTTCATTAATCCGTGTAGTTAATCTCTTTATATAAAAATTGATGTTGGTATATTTAAGAGCGGTTAACTCCGACACCATGAGACCGATCTCCATGAAAATTGGCACATCTACGTGTTTTTCCACCTACAAGGTTTATGTGCTGTTAATATTGTTGTAACTTCACTATATAGTGCTGTAGAACAAAACTAAATATTCATATCGAACGCAACGCGCAACACACTACAGCATTTTTTTTAAATCTGTCGTTAAATAATTCCTAAACAAAGCGTTCTAGGGCATTTAAAACTAAAATTTTGAGGCCAGAGGCCTCAAAGAAACGTTTCGCACACCGTACTCTACAGGATGAGATCTTTTTTGTTTCTTTTTTTTATTTAAGGTTGCATCAACATCTCGGTCATTAGCGACCACAATTTGAGTTAATGGTATGGTAACTATGAAGATGAAACGATATGGTGATTATGAGGGGTGAAAGGACGAACACAAATACAACCATGTCTGAGGCGGGACTCGAACCCGCGACCCTTCGGTCTGAGATCGCTACGACACTACTGCCTTCACGATCTCTGCCACCGGATCGACGGGATGAGATCTTCTTGAACATTTGAATACATTTGCGGTGGTCCGGCATTTCTCAATATTACCTCCTTAATATTATCCCAACTATCCCCCATGTTCATCGACGTTCAGAATCTGCAACTAAACGTGAATGAGAAGGACAGAAAGAGGCAGGGACAGAGAGAGAGTCCGACAGACTGATACAAGGACAGAGGGAGAGAGGGAGGGGCAGAGAGAAAGAGAAAGAAAGAGAGAGACGGGGAGAGAGGCGGAGAGAGGAAGGGAGAGAGGAAGGGAGAGAGAAGGATAAAGAGGGAGATGAAAGGAAGAACGTCTGCCAGGTTCTGATAGTAAGATCATAAATGTGAGCCATTATTTGCTGAGAAATTTGAATGGTGTTCATTTTAATGAATTTTATTATGATGATGAATTTTAAGTTATCTATCTTAACTATACTTAAAAAATGTATCATGGTTATAAAAAAGTAGCTTTAAGTCAAGCATAATTCAGGCTAAGGTGGCTCAGGGTATCAACTGATGGCAATGCAATACCATTGACCGAGAGGTTTTAGAGTTTCAGTCCCGATTTCATATTTGCAATCAGCACATTTAAGATGGCAAGAATTAGGTGAACGCACACAAAACGTTTTTGGTCGTTGGCCTGTTTTATAGATAGAAATATGGTATACGAGTATCCTACTATACAGACCGACCTAGCAGAAATAAAAACATATGTATTAAAATTAATGGGAATAAACCGAAAAAGCAAAGAAAATTGGACTTCACTCGGGCGTTAACTAGTTCTAATGATTTCGAGTGATCTCGACTCCATCATTAGATCCCTTATAACGCCCTTCGTGCATAAATAACTATTTTTGCAAGCAGCCGAACTCATTGAACTAAACTCACAACAGTATTCTTCGCATCAAGCAAAAGCATTGATTGTTTCGGGAGGCTACCATAAGTCACACACTCCCTAAGTTTCATGGCTTGCCTGTCCGCCCCGCCCCGCAACGCCCCGCAACGCCACGTCCCGCAACGCCCCGTCCCGCAACGCCCCGCCCCTCCCCGCCCCACCCCGCGACGCCCCACCCCGCCAAGCCCCGCCCCACCCCACCCCGCAACGCCCCGCTCCGCAACACCCCTCCCCGCCCCGCCCCGCCACGCAACGCCCTGCCCCGCAACGCCCCACCCCGTAACGCCCCGCTCCGCAACGCCCCGGCCCGCCTCGCGCTCCGCGCCACATACCCACCCACCCACTCTCTCGCACCGCTTCCCGCTGCTAATTGACCTCGGCAGAGCAGAGCGGAGCAGGCGGCGTACGGCGACGACGCGACGGCTTCGGCGGGAAATGTTATTAATTAGCAATTAACTGCTCGTCTTGTATGGCGGCGCCATCCAATTTGCGGATACCGGGCGGCGGGAGTATGGCAAGGCAAAGCCACGAAATTCCTGTTCCCAGCCTCTAAACGGCGACCGGGTCCTCACAGCCACGACTGACCCGGACAGTGTGTAGTGCGTTTGAATGCGAAGTATTTTGGAATCGCAGACTAATTTCCCAGCGAACCCGGTTTCGGTGTAAAACACCTTTTGCAACCAGAAAGATCCCGCCATATTCAGTGATGGAACGCTTTGGTAGTCGGCAAATATTTCATTGTACCTCGTGGTATGTGGATTAGGGGGTTGCCATTTTTTAATAATTTCGCCGCATGCTCTCGTCTACGCGTCTCTTTTGTTTTGCAGTGTTATGCACTGTATACGATAAATCTTTCTCTTTTTACATTTTTCACAAAATACATCAGATTAAATATATTTCGTACTCTATTATTTCTATAACAGCTGTTCCTTATATATTATTTATATCACACATCAAAATAAACTTTACAGTGATACGAATAGGGAATTTTTAATATGATACTGTAAATAACATTATCTGTTGAAAGGGTGAGAAAGAAACCATATCTATGGCACAAGTAAAATCGAGAAATGTAAACTATTTTATCATTTAATTATTGCAAATGTTATCAAGTAAATTATGTTACCAATTACGATGACAAAGAAGTGTTGGTTCTTATTTCATTCAAATTTGAGTTTTCACTTGATGAAATTAGAAACATTAACGCCAACTCAAAACCCTCAGGCCATTACAGGGTAGTTCAAAATAAATTCAACTATAATCAGAGTCATGTAGGGAGTCGAAGAATTTCATTTTTGTCGGTGAACGTGTGGGAGCAAAATCTCATGTAATGAAGTGACACACGTGACATATACTCTTTTATATACCGCTCCTGATTGGTGAGAAACTCTGGACTGGTATTCTGAGCTGGTATTTGCCAGGTTCTTGAACTTTCAGAGAAAGATCCGCTCAAGGGCCACGACAAAATACTATTTTGTCTTTGTTGTTCAGCTTTGACAACACTGACGCTGAGGGAGGGCACGCTTCCATGAAGCACTTGCATCAAACCTATTGTCCTCAAACTCGAGAAATGTTTGAAGTCAAAGTGAAAAAATAAAGGGAAAAACTCCGTATCGTCGTTGCTAGTGGGTCGATACCCGAGAGTACCTACCATTCAGGGTTGCGAAAAACTCGCCATGTCAAAAATGTCACGTACGTAACTTTTTTTTACATCACATTTCCAATTCACGTTCTTTGTAAAAAGTGATATCCGATCCCCTAAATGCTCTCTCTAGACGATTGTGACATTTATTCCGGACATCCTGCAGAATTTCGCCAAAATGTAGTCCCTCTTTCTGCACGATCATTTGAGTCCCTCCTACGATGTGTTTTAATTCGAAAACTCTCTAAACCTTCGCTTCAAGGTCATTTTTATCATTGCGAAGTTGAATTATGATTTCTTTGTGGTGGGAGAGGGGAAGGAGCTCCCCCTTCGTACTGTCTTGCTTGCGAAAGAGGTGTTCGCGTGCACAGTTACGAATCTCGCCGGCACGGCGCCAGGGGGCGGGGCAGGCCGGCGGCGCAGGGCGGCGCTGGGAGCGCACAGACTCAGCCCTTTGCCTGAGAGACCCCGCAAATTGCAGATTACGCGCCGAGCGCCCCCTCCCTCCCACGCCCGCCCGCGCGCTCCATTGGATCACGAGGCGCCGCCCGGAAGGATGCGGCCGCCCACGCGACGCCAGGCGACGCGGCGGGCGCCGCTGCGGCGCGAGGCGCTGGAGGCGGCACGGACGGGGTGGGGAGATTGAGTGATTGATTTTTTTTCGTGTTTCCGGGCGCGTCAACTGCCTTGGTCATTAGTCCCGTTAGTGTAGTGCATGTTTTTCCCTCTCTGGAGATGGCGGTGATCTTCTCCCGATGGATGGCGAGATCCGGCGCCGACCTACCGTCGGCTAGTGGGCTTTCCCCCTAACCAGGACTCTCCCACCAGCGGGGCACCGCCCCAGCTGGGACAAGCTCTAAGCTCCCGACCGGTCTCCCGGAATATGTGGTAGTGTTGTGCACGTTAGTGTAAGTGTGTGTGTAAGGGGAGAGGATAGGACAAGAAAGAGGGAGGACAGATCGCGCGTGGTCCGTGGCCCGTTTGTTAGGGTACTGCTCCGCCATTCGCCTGGTGTTGATCGGAGAAACCACGGAAAACTACCGATCAGAGCAGCCGCCCGCTAGAATTCTTCTCCAGACAGCGGCTGAATTCGACCTAGCTGAAAAGCTAGTATTGAAAATCCTGCCGCCGTCAGCACTCGAACCTAGGACCTCCCGGTGAGAGGCGCTGCGGTGACATCAGTTGATGCACTGAGCTACCGCTCCCGGTAAGGGTGGTGAGGGGGAAGAGAGGAGAAGATGTTGCGAGTGGATTCATTGATTAGTGAATCCGTGCGAGTCAACTGCTAAGGTCATTAGTCCCGTAAGTGTCGTAATGTGTTTTCCTCGCGAGTTGGCGGTGATTATCGCCCGCTGAATGGTCATATTCGGCGCCGACTTACCCTCGCCCCAACCATGTATCTCTCACCAACGGGGCACCGTCTCAGCCAGGACAAACTCTAAGCTCCCGATCGGTCTCCCGGCATGTGTGGTCCTGTAGTGCATGTTAGTGTAAGTGTGGGAGGATAGGACAAGGAAAGGAAAGAAAAGATCGCGCTCAGTATGTGGCCCGTTTGTTAGGGAACTGCTCCGGCATTCGCCTGGTGTTGACTGGAGTAACCACGGAAAACTATCGATCAGAATCGGCGGCCGCTAGAATTCTCTTCCAGACAGGGACAGAATTCGACCTAGCTGTTAAGCTAGTGTCGAAAATCGTGTCATCGTCGGTACTCCAACCTCGGAGCTCCCAGTCAGAGGGACTGCAGTGGTGTCGCGGGTGGTGGTGTGGGTGAGAGGCGAGGAGGATGCTGCGTTGTGGAGTGGGGGGGGCGGGAGCTCAGGATGTGAGAGGTGGGGGCGGTGTCTTGCGGGGCCCAACGACTCCGCCAAGGTGGATGGTCACCTGATTACTCAGCGATCAACAAAAATTCTAGATTTTTAGGAATCTTTGCACTGCAAGACAAATAAGAATCCCTCCGAGAAGAAAATTCTAGTTTATTAACAACGTTGTTAGAACATTGCAATTCTGTACGAAAATGCATGTGACCTTTAGACACTTCGTCTGCTGAATGATGGCCACCACGCCTACAAAGACGTGTTTCCATGGGCCAGGACTTTCTTGTGGGGGCGGGGGAAGGTATTCACTCTAGAATTCATGAAAAGTCTAATTTATACTCATTATTTTTAAGAATCCTATTTTTTTTAATTTTTGCACGCATAAAATGGAAAGAATCTACTTTGATATACGTGTACGTACACCAAAATAAACTGTCGAATCCCGGTACAAGCAAACCACTATCAGTTGTTAGACACAAACAAGAAAGAATTTTATCTATAGAGTAAAATACAAGCCATTTTACTAGCACACCCGCCTCGCTCCCCTCCTCTTCATCCTTCTCCGCCTCGTCAGTCTCACACTGCTTCGCCCCTACCCGCTCCCCCCAGCTCCGTCCTTTCTGTTCCAACCCTTCCTCCTGGCCCGTACACCCCGCCCATCCCTTCCCGGTCCCAACCTGCTTTGTACCGCGTAGTGTTGTCTCTCCCTGCCGCACTGCTGTAATAAAGCACCTATATACATAAATGTATTGCGGGGTTTTATTAAAGCAAAGCAAATTCCCATATTATATCGTAGCCATAAGTATTCGTGTAAAAGTATTTGGGCAAAAGTTCAATAAAATTGCTCTGTTCGTTTCAGTGAGTACAAATATGAAAACATACCTCGCGGGTTTGTGTACCAAAATAATGGATGATTTAAAAAGCAGCCAGATCCTATATTTATAATGTGCTGTACTATTTATTTACAATCAGCTTTACATTTCATACTTTTGTTTGTTATTCTTCAAATAATAGTGAATAATTATTACGAGAGGCGGTGCATTATCTACATGTATCTCATTTTGTATGGAAAAGATATTGAAATACATGAATATTTCTGCACACAAAGGTTAATAATGTCATAAAATATTTTGAATCAATTTTATTTTAAAACTCTTTACTTGGACAAAAATTAAAATGACAGAAACTGGCACAAAATGAGAATAGGCACTTTTCAAACACTGTTCAGTCAATAACAGTATTGTCAGCAGCAAAGCAAACTTCACACGTGGTTTGGAATTATATAATGTATGTATCGTTCAGTAAAAGTATCACATATTCGAAAACTTTTTCCATCATGCGAGCGAAACCGTTCAATAACACTTCTGATGCACCTGAATATAATTTCTAAAACGAAATACCTACACTTCTATTAGCTGGATTTTATTCTTACTCGCTCGTTAATTCGAAAAGAGCAGGAACCAAACTCTTGTTTGTTCTGGTCGAACTGGGTCTGTATTTGTACTTAAATAACAAACTCAGGCTGCAGGTCGCTGGAATGGGTAGCATTTGCGCGTTTGTCTTCGTTAAAAAAGCCTATCTCAAATATATACTCGGCTGCGTTTCATAGAGAAGTGCACGTACATTTTACGGACGAGAGAGAAAGCTGAGAATAGAAAGCAAACTTAATTACATATTCCGTCAATCTAACGCAACATGGGACATTAGAGTGCTTCAGAGTTCAAAAATTACACAACTTCACATTTCTTTGAGGTCCTTTTGATATTACATATTCACAGAGGAAATTTTCGTCGATCGGTTGGAGTACCTCAAACTCGCCCCCTCGCAGCAGTCCCAGTGGCATTGCAAGACATTGATAGAAATGCACTCCTTAACTACGTATGCGCTCATTTTATTATTGATTGATTTTATTGTATTTCCGAACGCAACAATCGCTGTGGTCGTTAGTCCCGTACGTGTAGTGCACGTTATATTCAGGGATATGGCGGTGTTCCTCACCTGTTGGAACTTGAAATTCGGCGCCGACCTACATCAATTTGTGAGTTTTCCCTTTCCTTGTTTCTGTTGATCTTCAGGCATTATGTTCTTATAAGTGGTTTTCAAATAATTTTATTTTATCAGTGACTACTCATTTGTATACTATACGACTTTTTTCGACTCACTTGTATACTTTACTGTTTATATGTGGGAAGGCGGAAGAGCGGACCTGATAGCCGAAGCCTCGCCATAACAATAAAGCCATTACTTTTTTTGTATCTCCGCCAGTCAGGCACCACCCCAGCCTGGACAAAATCTAAGTTCTAACGAAGCTCTCGATTGGATGTCCGTGTTCCCTTCCCCTTCCATCCCGTGATCTTGTAGTGCAGCTATGTTTAAATCTAATGACAGAGCGCCCGCGGTGAGTCGCCTTTCATTACCTCGCCCGAGCCGCGCCCCGCCAGCACCGGCGCTAGGCAGGGCCCAGGGATGGGGCTGATGAGGGAAAATAGCAACAAATTTAGACACAAATTGGAACTCGAGAATATCGTTACTGTACTTTCATAAGAGGCGTTACATTGCTCTGATATTTCGTAAAATATTCAATTAACTTTTTACCTTAAAAATTTATCTACAGGCATTACTTATGAGGTTGGACCCTATGAGATATTTTAACTCACATGTTTGTAAAATCTTTATATATATATATATATATATATATATATATATATATATAGGCCATGTATTTTAATTGAAGTTTGGGAATGAATATCCCTACTTGTAGATAGTGAATGTTAATAAAAAATTGCAAGTATGAAGCAAGCAGATATGAATAACTTAAATCGACTTCTATATTTCTTCAGTAGAATACATACCTTTTGCGGATCTCACACGCAGCCAACCTTTTTAACTGAAATTCTCTATCTAAAGAAACATAATTTCACGGAGACGTAACGAATTGCACGTTGACTTTGAAAATGTGAAGGATTTGTTTTAATAGACGCATATAAATATTCATGCCAAATGCAACCCGCAACACTGCCACATTCTTTCATCTGTATCGTCAAATAACTCCTAAACAAATCGTTTTAGGGCCTTAAAAACCAAAATTTTGAGATTGAAGGCCTCAAATAAACGTTTCTCATACCGTACTCTACAGGAAAAGATCTTCTTAAACATTCTATTACGTTTTTGCTGATTCGACGCTCCTCGATTTTACCCCACCTGTTCAGAGCCTGTAGAATCTACAATTGCATATGAAATTAAACAAATTACTTGATATTCAACGCGACTGACTAACACGAGTGAACCTCTCAGCTCGGTAATACGTAACGTTACATAAGAATAGTTTGTATTGACAAGTGTCAATCAAAACACATCGACTACCCTCAAAAACCCGTCAACTGCCTTGCAAAGAGAAAGAATTTCATTCCTCTCATGAAGTGCTTTGAACTGCTTCCTACGATGATCCTGAGAGCGCGCCACAGACCAGACCCAAAGACGTGCACGATGCAGTACATTGTCGCAGTTCTCCTTCTCGGCTCCTTCCACACAGGACGCGCCGCAATCGCATTGTTTGGAATTTGGAGCCGAGCGCAGGCCGAGCGCAGGCCGAGCGCAGGCCGAGCGGTCTATGGCAGATCAACTCGCAAGCGTAAAAGCTAAATAATACGCATGTATTGACTGCAATGAAGGTGAAGTACAATGCAAGGTTGCTAGCCTTCCAAAGGTCACGTCATTGTATTTTATGTGCATCAGCGCTTGAAAGCGCGATAAACGCAGCAGAGAAACATTGTGGATACGCGTATGCATAAATATATAAATACAAATATGCATGAATAACGAATAGCATCAGTAAGAAAAACATTTTCCTTTCGCCAAGACAAAGCTAACTCTAAGTATTGAAGAAATTATCAATGTTCCTTACGCCGAGATTGCTATAGTCTTAATACTTGTCATTTCAGAATCTTCCCTCATGACAAGAGTGCACAAAAAGACGATAAGAAGTTTCCTAGGCACAATCTCTTCAAAAAAGCTCTCCCAATATTTCGCAACCTCAACGACAAGGGTGTGTTGTTTTGTTATCAATTGCATGGAGTCATAGAACACGTGACGGAAGATAAGGGGGCCTTGGAAAAAAGTATATTACAGATTTAATATGGAAATGGAAAAATAGGGAAGAGGGGGGGGGGGTTAACGTGCGAGAGTTCTTGCATGGGTACGCTAGTAGTTGATACATCTTTACCGTTTTTAAATTGTTCGTGAGGGGGCAGAGGAGCTACGTTTCAGAATAGTCCAAAATTGTCTAGCTCTCGCACTGCCGGGCGCTATCCCTCCCGTCGGGCTGCCTCAGAAGCTGTGGGACACAGCGACGGCCTGTGTCTGATAAGTCCTGCTTGAGCTGCCCACTTGAGCAGTCATGGAATAAAGATCGCAGAGCTTGTGCGTTTGCCTCTGAAAATTGGAGTTAAATTTCCTCGAAATTCATTGTATCATGAGTGTGAATTCGAAGGACTTTTCTCAACTTTCCGTCTTTCATCCAAATAAGAACTACACCATCACTCACCACTAGTATCATCTGCATCATATTCATTCGTAGCTATCGTTATTTTAATCAGTTTTTTGACGTTCCTGTATCACTTTATGAATATCCTCTCCTGACCTCTTGAGGTTGTGAAGAAGGACTCGACAGCTATTTTTAAATTTTATTCACTTAATTCTAATTCGATACACGACACATTACGGGCGATGCAGCGAAGTGTTCGCTCTTTACCTCTTAGTTGTGCGAGAAGATGGCCGACTGATCTACATCCAAAATAAATGACGATTGATCAAGTATATAACATGATGATGAAATAGTAATGTTTGAAGAATAGAATGCACATTGCTTTAGATAATAATACTGTATTGATCAAGCATGTTCATAAATATCACTATTGGATTTAAGTTTCACTGATATGTTAACTTGACGCTGTTATGAAGTGTTCGATGATTTTTCCAAACCCGTATTTTGCAAACGGAAATGCATTCTCCAACGTCACATATCGGCTTAAAAACTACCATGTTTGTTTCTTGCGATTGGAAATTTTCATATTTTGTGGAATATATTTAACTATGTCTCTACAACTTTCGTTTGATTATAAAAGTTGTATTAAAACATTTAAATGGAACACGCTGTTTACTGTCCTATCGCTTGTGCAAGTAGAATGCTTTTAAGAGTGTTTTACCTTCTTTAGTTCACAACAAAATCCTCTTGCATAATCGCAGTTCACAAAAGATCGAGACGCGCGATGCACATCGAAAAGTTCCCTCCAGTTTCAATGGAAAAACTCGAGATAGCGCGCATATTATCAGAGCGGGGTGAAACACTTCCCTCTTGTTTACGGCGCTGGGGGGTTCACGCGACAGAAATGGCGTCACGTGCCCTCTCGGAGCGGCGCGCGCAGGCGGCTGTGGTGGCACGCCTGCAAAGAGCGCTCCTCCGGGGAACCCCCTCGAATTGGATCGCCCCTTCGGAAGCTCCGCCTGGGCATTAGAATGAATTTTAAAGCGCTAAGTCCGGGGGAGGATGCAATGAAGGGATGGAGCAGAGCATACAGGGCCGTCGGCCGCTTTGAAAATTTCACGCAAGACGGCCGACTGACTCGGAAGCGAGCTCATCGCCGATTCGATGGAACGGGGCGAGGGGAGGTTGAGAAAACAAGTGGCAATGCGCTTTCCCTGGAAATGCATTAAGAAGTGGAGAAAAACACCGATGGTATTTTTTTACCAGTTAAGTATTTAATTATCTACCTCTTCTTAGGCCGAAGAAGATTGCATTGTCTGTTGTGTACTTGGAGCCATAGTAAATTGCAGAGATTGTACGTGTGGATGCTTCATGATCCTAGGACACCCTACTTAATCTTACCACTTAACACCTGAAAGATTCTCCATACAATTGATCTGCACTTAATATACCCTATGTTCAAATGTATAGCCTCTCGCCCATGAAATATTCTTAAACTTCCGGTTCATCCTGCGAAGATGGTGCAAAAGAGCATTAGAGCGGTTTCGAGTATCTGTGTCAACATAAAACTTTCCAAATTATGTCATCGCAAGTGGATTAAATTCGGGGGATATTAAATACACTCCCACATGCTGAGAGACGATTAAATGTTCCTTTTTTTCTTTGTATTCGGCAATGTTCAACTCTCTTAATATTATCCATGAATTTGGTAATTTATTAATTTATCAGCAACCAATTGCCTTCCAAAATAAATGAGAAAAAGATGGTCGAAACGTCGGCAACACAGCCTTCGACGCGGCGTCACCCGGACAGCCAAGATCATCCACAATATATTTTGAGTTTATGCCGGCACTTTAAAATATTACAAGATAAACAGTGGAAACATGCTCCTCGATGAGGATAAGAGTGTAAATGAGGGTACAATTCGTTATTTTCATAAACGACAAAAGTTTGAAATACCTTCTTTACACTGCATCTTAGTATATGTAATATTCCTATATCCTATTTTATTTATTGTTTGTAATTCCAAAAAGTTTTGATTACTCTCTTGAACTTATTTTGTAAAAGAATAATTGCTTCAATTTCCATGTGCCACTCAAATCTCTAGGCGAATGGGATCTGTGGCTGACAAAAGCTCGCGTTGCTTCTCCAGATGAAAATTCATTTAAAAACTTGTTATCTCAACTGCTGTCATTGATTGTGAAAAGGTTCATTTTTACTCTTCGATTGTAAGTACAAAATAGAGGAAATAATATTTGAACGTATGTATTCATTTTAGGATGCAATTTAAAATATTTATTTCTAGATTAGTGTCTTTTTGAATCAATTTGGTTAAAAAATAAATTCGAAACTACTATTCAATTAGCTAACGAATTCAATTATTCTACTATTCAATTCAAATAACGAATACAATTATAAAACTGTATTACGAAAAATTTAACACTTTACGTTGCATACCTTATTTCAATACTAATTTGGAAACAACGACAAAAACTCGTCGTGATGTGCCTGATGAAGGAATGTCTATTTCGTTTCTTCAAAGTATGCACAAGTACCACGATATAATGTAATGCGAGGCCCATATAATCGTAGCGGATTGTGCATGCAAAATGCAATTTCGTTGTGTCAATCGCAGATATTTGCTGACTTTTGTAGATAAAAGCGTGTCGGAAAGAACTCAATTATAATGTTAATTTTTCGCAACGATCGTTACCTACTTTACGAATATTTACCGTTGTATTGCCCTTTCCTCCGCAAGTTCTATTTTAGTGTTTTGTCACCGAAGAGTGGAGTAAAACGTAACTGAAGACAATTATGCGTGTGGAATTAGAATGACTATAACGCTACTACGTAAAACTGAAAATTTACAGCAAAAACTTCTGAGTTTATTAGCAATTGGTACCGAGTGAATGCTACGTAAAAATACGTGCACTAAACAGACGATACTTTATTTAAACTACGCGCGAAAGGGAGAGTAGACCGTTATGCTTGCAGCGGCGCTGATGTAGCAGTTTCATTAATTAGCGTTCCAAATTTTACGTCTGCGGCCTTAGAAGTCCATTCCACTCCATCTCTCGGTACTGGGATTCAAATCCCGATCATTAAAAGCTGTGATTCACTAAATGTATTCACAGCGTATTTGCACGAGACTCCGCTCCCTTTGCACTGCGCTAATTGTGGAAGAAGCCGCGTTAACGGAATAAGAGCTCTGCGTCGTGAGCTGTTGCTCGCGCGCGCCCTCGGCCAGGAAACAAGTGACGACGACGACGCACCCCCTCACAGAGGGGCCAGAGGATGGGAAAGTTGGCAAAAACTCCGAAATCAAAATATACTTCAGAAACTCCATTTCACATGAAAGGGGTAGCAAATGTCTCCTTCGTCATTCCTCGATCAGGAAAGGAAAGGGGAATCACGCGACTCCTTTCAGTGCAAGTTTGAATTTGCGCAAGTGATGCGCTGCGCAATTCTTTGCTGGCGCAGTAAGAAGAGAGGTGTGTTTTTCGATGCAAATATTTTAGCTCTCTCGGATAGCAGAATCGAACGTGTCATGGATACAATACCTGGAGATACGTACTTTAAATCTGTATTTTAAAAAAACATTCCTTGAATAATAATTTGGTAATTTCAAGTAGAAACTTCACTTGTCACGATGGAATGAAATATTTAAATCCGGTTTTTCATATTGTCTTTTAGTTCCCGTCCGGGCGTTTCCGGGCTATGATATTAACTGAATCTGATTCTGGAATTCATCTTCTTTTCAAAACATTAATCAAAGTTTGCCGATATTTGCCGCATTTTGCCGTAAAGTACTTTGTTTATGATAATGCAAATAATTTTTTTAGCCTTTCCACTTTCAACATTCATTTCTTTTATTTTTCATTCATGATCTGGTACTGATCGCTCTTTATTGACAAGGAGGTATCTGTATGGTGTTATGAAACACACTGAAAAGAAAAAAACTGGGAAAAAGTGTAACTTGGAAGAAAAAAGTGCTTCGCAGGTTGTTAATTGCATCTAACTCACTGATTTCACAAATTGAGTAGCAAAAAATATCACAAAGGTCTTGGATCTAGAAGTTGCACCAATGTTAATGGCTTCATGTACAAATTCACTTTTTGAAGAAGAGTGAAATGATGAAAGTTCAAACTTTGAGGTTATGTAAATAAATATTTTAAGGTTAAACAATTAAATAAGTCATTATTTGATTAAAAAGTGAGTTTTTTATTGCCAAAAATTCCGGATTCGGTGGTATAACGGTCAGGGTACCGGACTGTTGTACCCGAGTTTGCGGGCTCAAACCCGATCGAAGCCAAAGATTTTTAAGAGCGAAAAAATCCTTCGTACACCTTCCTTCGGAGGGAAAGTAAAGCCAGCTGTCCCATGCAGTAGATTTACTGCATGTAAAAGACCCTCAAGCCTAAAAGAAGCCTCTCAGCAAAATTGAGATCCGCCTGTTCCGTCGCTCAAGATAATACCTCCTTTCTCCGCTAGGTGGTGGTGAAAGGAGCGTAGCGAAATTAACGTGGTTAGACGGAAGAGCGGGCCTGATGGCCCGAGTCTCGCCACGTAAAATAAGGCATTAACTAAAACTAAACTAAAAATTCCGGAAAACGAATAATAGTAGTTTATGCAATTAGTTTATAATGTTAAGCATTATTGCACGAGTACATGTTGTGAAAACGAGCGACGTTAGGAGCGAGTTTTCAAATTTGTACGAATGCAATAAAGCAACATTATAAACGAGTTGCATACGCTATTTTTTTGTATAACAGCATTGTAAATTTACAAGAGAATCAAACTTAATTTCGCGAAACAACTTTCTTCTGACGTCTCGGGTGCTTGACATCCAACGCCCTCTGGAAATCAAATTCAAGATGGCATTGTTGACATCCGTGCGAGAAAACGGTGGTCGGCTGTTCCGTCTTCTTCTACCTCCCCACAATTCTCTCGCTACTATTGGCTGAATGTGTGATGACGTCATGTCGCGTTTAATAATGGCGATGACGTCATGTAGCGTGCGATAAAATACTGGATTATGCACGATTCGGGGTATCGAAAAGGGTCGTTTATAATGATGGTATACAAAAAAAAATACTTTTTGGCAGCTTTTCCCCTTTCCGGCCCCACTGTGCGCCGCCGCGCCGCGCGCTGTCGCACGCGGAGCGGTCCCGAGGGACAAGTTGCAAGAAAGCGGGGGCGGCCGCGCCTCACCTTATGAAGGACTCCCGAGTCAGGCGCCGCGCCGCAAGGCGGCGTCTCCGGGAGAAAATCTGGAACAAGCAAAATGCAATTAGTCAAGTGCAAATCGAGGAAGTTAGACTCTCGCAGAGGTAACTAGAAGTTTCGTCAGTTAACGGAGAGCTGAATATGTGCGCGATTCAAAATGAAGTGCAGCCTGCAGACTGAATTAATGCAAGTACTCGCTACTAAGTTTGAGCGTAGCCTTAAGGTAAATAAATGCAGATTGGGTTTGAAGACGTCGGTCGACGGTGATGCTTCTACGTTCATTTTTTAACATAATTAGCGGAGAAAATTTAACATTGCCTTATTTTCACGCTTTCAAAGAGGATGACGTTGTGTTTATGGATTTGATATCAGAGAATATCAAAAGTTTTCAAACATATTTTCACAGAAGCACACCATTTCCTTACATTAATGAAACAAAATTGTATTTCAAAATACACAACAACACTTTCACGCGTTTCATTTCAGTAATTATATGCAATGCACTTTCAGATAAACGGAAATCATTAAAAAAGTGTTTAATAATATTAAACGAAGTGACATACGTATAATATATAATATATAATATATAATATATAATATATAATATATAATATATAATATATAATATATAATATATAATATATAATATATAATATATAATATATAATATATAATATATAATATATAATATATAATATATAATATATAATATATAATATATAATATATAATATATAATATATAATATATAATATATAATATATAATATATAATATATAATATATAATATATAATATATAATATATAATATATAATATATAATACATAATATATAATACATAATATATAATACATAATATTATAATATATAATATACATTATAATATTATTATTATAGAGATGTGCCAAATCTTAGCATAAATGTGGTTGGCTTCATTTTAGGCGCCGATTTTCAGTTCACAAGTGTACAAAACTGATTATCATCTTGAGATATGACAATTCTTATTTCTCCTTATAGTACTTATTCCATTTTCATAATTATTTTTACTCATCAGTTCGCATTTTTAATTTTTTAATATGCTTTTACCGCTGACCATTCAGAGAAATGCATGAAGAGTGCCGAACTAACGTGAAACCCATAGAGAAACTAGTCGTCAAGCGTTCGGTTCTCTAACCAAGCAAAACGAATTATTTAAAAACGCCCCTCCCGATGAAACAATTAACTGCGTGTTATGACGAGATCTATAATTCGTCATTATTATGAAAAGACTAAGATTATTATAGAAATTTTCAAACTAAAAACTTAATTTTCTTCAGGAACTGTGTATATTTGGAGTAGTTTTTGTCACTCATTCAAAGAAAAGGTAACTTATAAATGCCTAAGATGATACGTATATCATATTCATATATCAAAGGATTACAGCAGGTCTTGTTCACGAAGGAGATCACGTTACATTCAGAGCTTGATAATATATGGTCATAATTCTCACGAGCGAATGAAACTGGATTCCTTTTTTAAATCGTGCCCACACTATCGAGAGAAAATACTCAGATGTTAGTTGCACGAGTTGTCAAAGTTTTAGGAATTAAGACTTAACGATACATCATATAAAGGAAGGATAAGTACAGTAATTCACAGCGTTTTACCTGTAAGACTTTGAATAACATATAACTCAATTTATTATTAATATTATTATTAATGCCAGCAACTTGCATCATACGAAAAACTCAGTGAATCTTTAGAAGACCTAAGCAAGGACAAATCAGTAATTGTTGAGAAAAATATGGTTTATCAACTTCTAATTGTACATTGAAACTTCTTTCACAGGCTTCTGAAAAGAACACTGAATAATGAAACAACGCCTACAAATACAAGTAACGAGCCTAATCACGAGGAGCACTCCGCAACCAACTCGTCTGCGCAGGCGGCGTCTCGCGAGGCAGCGGCGCAACACGTAGATCCGCGTCCGCCGTGTTTTACGTCCGCGTAAGAGCCAGCGGCCGATTTTACGAGACGCGCTGGGCGGCGGGGCGGGGCGGGCGTGGGCGTGGGCGTGGGCGTGGGCGCTCGGCATGCCGAGCACGCGCGCGAGCCATCGCCGTGCGCCCGCAACCGCTCGCCCGCGCGCAGCAGAGCCAGCCAGCCGGCCGGGCCGCGCAGCGCCGCGCCGCGCCGCGCCGGCCGACGCCATAAAGCGAGCAATAAGCCCTGTACAAATGGGCGCCGCCCACTCCTTGGAGACAACGCCGCCCGCGGACGTGACCAACCCCCGCTCCACCGCGGTGCCCGCCAACCCAGCTTCCCGCCCGCTCTCGTGTCGCTCTCCCGACCAGGCTCTCCAAACCGCTCTTCTCGCCGCCGTGAACACGCGCCCGCTCTCTCTCTCTCTCTCTCTCTCTCTCTCTCTCTCTCTCTCTCTCCGGTGTCCGCCCTCTCTCTCTCTCTCTCACTCCGGCGCCCGCGCTCTCTCTCACTCCGGCGCCCGCTTTCTCTCTCACTCCGGCCGCCCGCTTTCTCTCACCCGGCGCCCGCTTTCTCTCTCTCACTCCGCGCCTCGCTTTCCTCCACCTGGCGCCTGCTTTCTCTTCTCACTGGCGCCCAGTTTCTTTTCTCTCTCACCTGGCGCCTGCTTTTCTTTCTCTCTCCACGCCCGCTCTCTCTTCTCTCTCCGGCGCCTGCCTTCCTCCGACGCCTGCTCTTCTCTCCGACGCCCGCTCTCTCTCTCTCCGACGCCTGGGCTTTCTCCGGATGCCTGCTTTTCCGACGCCGTTTTCTCTCTCCGACGCCCGCTTTCCGACGCCTGCTTCTCTCTGGATGCCTGCTTTCTCTTCCGGGATGCCTGCTTCTCTTCTCTCTCTGACGCCTGCTTCTTCCGACGCCTGCTTCCTTTCTCTTCTCTTCCGACGCCTGCTTCTCTCTTCTCCGACGCCTGCTTTCTCTGACGCCTGCTTCTTCTCTTCGACGCTCGTTTCTCTTTTCTCTGACGCGCCTGCTTCTTCTCTCTCTCTCCGACGCCCGCTTCTCTCTCTTTCTCCTGACGCCTGCTTTCTTCTCTCTGACGCCTGCTTCCGACGCCTGCTCTCTTCCGCTGACGCTCGCTTTCTTCGATGCCTGCATAATACATAATATTATAATATATAATATACATTATAATATTATTATTATAGAGATGTGCCAAATCTTAGCATAAATGTGGTTGGCTTCATTTTAGGCGCCGATTTTCAGTTCACAAGTGTACAAAACTGATTATCATCTTGAGATATGACAATTCTTATTTCTCCTTATAGTACTTATTCCATTTTCATAATTATTTTTACTCATCAGTTCGCATTTTTAATTTTTTAATATGCTTTTACCGCTGACCATTCAGAGAAATGCATGAAGAGTGCCGAACTAACGTGAAACCCATAGAGAAACTAGTCGTCAAGCGTTCGGTTCTCTAACCAAGCAAAACGAATTATTTAAAAACGCCCCTCCCGATGAAACAATTAACTGCGTGTTATGACGAGATCTATAATTCGTCATTATTATGAAAAGACTAAGATTATTATAGAAATTTTCAAACTAAAAACTTAATTTTCTTCAGGAACTGTGTATATTTGGAGTAGTTTTTGTCACTCATTCAAAGAAAAGGTAACTTATAAATGCCTAAGATGATACGTATATCATATTCATATATCAAAGGATTACAGCAGGTCTTGTTCACGAAGGAGATCACGTTACATTCAGAGCTTGATAATATATGGTCATAATTCTCACGAGCGAATGAAACTGGATTCCTTTTTTAAATCGTGCCCACACTATCGAGAGAAAATACTCAGATGTTAGTTGCACGAGTTGTCAAAGTTTTAGGAATTAAGACTTAACGATACATCATATAAAGGAAGGATAAGTACAGTAATTCACAGCGTTTTACCTGTAAGACTTTGAATAACATATAACTCAATTTATTATTAATATTATTATTAATGCCAGCAACTTGCATCATACGAAAAACTCAGTGAATCTTTAGAAGACCTAAGCAAGGACAAATCAGTAATTGTTGAGAAAAATATGGTTTATCAACTTCTAATTGTACATTGAAACTTCTTTCACAGGCTTCTGAAAAGAACACTGAATAATGAAACAACGCCTACAAATACAAGTAACGAGCCTAATCACGAGGAGCACTCCGCAACCAACTCGTCTGCGCAGGCGGCGTCTCGCGAGGCAGCGGCGCAACACGTAGATCCGCGTCCGCCGTGTTTTACGTCCGCGTAAGAGCCAGCGGCCGATTTTACGAGACGCGCTGGGCGGCGGGGCGGGGCGGGCGTGGGCGTGGGCGTGGGCGTGGGCGCTCGGCATGCCGAGCACGCGCGCGAGCCATCGCCGTGCGCCCGCAACCGCTCGCCCGCGCGCAGCAGAGCCAGCCAGCCGGCCGGGCCGCGCAGCGCCGCGCCGCGCCGCGCCGGCCGACGCCATAAAGCGAGCAATAAGCCCTGTACAAATGGGCGCCGCCCACTCCTTGGAGACAACGCCGCCCGCGGACGTGACCAACCCCCGCTCCACCGCGGTGCCCGCCAACCCAGCTTCCCGCCCGCTCTCGTGTCGCTCTCCCGACCAGGCTCTCCAAACCGCTCTTCTCGCCGCCGTGAACACGCGCCCGCTCTCTCTCTCTCTCTCTCTCTCTCTCTCTCTCCGACGCCCGCTCTCTCTCTCTCCGGCGTCCGCTCTCTCTCTTCGGCGCCCGCTCTCTCTCTCCGGCGCCCGCTCTCACTGACAGGGCCAATAACCATAGCAGTTGAAGTGCCCGGAAAAATTGATTGTATCCATCAATTAAACGCATGTAAACGCGCGCGTGTGTGTAAGGAAATATGATGTGTGAAGAATGAGGAAGGAAAAATTGCACGCACTGAATGGCCCCTTTGTTTAGAAACTGCTCCGACATCGAAATAGGGGCTGAATTTGACCTAGCTGTACAATATACCTAGAGTCAAAAATCTGCAGTCTTCGGGACTCAGACCCAATAACCATTCTCAGTCAGCGACGCCGCAGAGGCAAGGGATGTTGTCGCTGAGATATTCCAGCCAGTTCACTGATGGCACTGCTTTCCCACTTTTGCATCGACAACACTATAGCAGGTGACCAATCAATCCCATTTTTTTTGTGATTTAGTTACAGTACCGACAGCGTATAAGCGACTCTGACAGTTCTCTCGCCACGTGCTGTGGTACGTCATGTGACCTGCTCTGAAGCAATCAGCTTGCGAGGATTTGCTTACTTTCTCACAGCCAGGGTTCAGCGTTGCCTTTCATCCGACTCGCACGAAGTCGCTCGAGAAGCGCGCAGATTCCTGTCATCAAGAGTATCAGAGCGAATGAAATGTGCCTTTGCCGATGCGCGCCAGACCAGTGTGGCTTCTGTACATTGGTCCGAGGCTGAGAGTTTCGTGAGGGCTACACTCCATACATCGCGCAAACGTGGAGTAGTGTTAAAGAGCCAGGATTGTGAATTTTTGTATGTTTACGCGAATATTTCGAGGCAGAAAAGGTGAACGGCGGAAAATTATCACCTCTCGACAATGTTGTGCGTAGAGTTGCGACAGCACTGCATATAGGCCCAATAGAAAACGAAGCCACCCGGAGCTGACACATCAAATTTTTTAACTAGGTTTGGGAGGCGATAAGATTCGGTTATGTCAAAGGTTATGAAAATAAAAACAAGACGTGTCATCGTCTATCGGTAAGTGATTTTTTGTTGTTGAGATTTTTGAAGTTTTGAGATTTCATTTATCTCTCATGTAGGTGGTGCCACGTGCGTAGCAATGCGTGGCAATTGCGCATAGAACTGTCATAGTCGCTTATACGCTACCGCTACTGTAGTCTGGGTACTCACATTTAAATAAATTATAACAATAAAGTTCACATATTACATTTCAGAATCCCCAAATTCACATTGGGTACATTTCTGAAACAAATACAGGAACGTAACCCAATCGCTTGTAAATTGTTACTACTTTTACGGGAAATTTCTGAATTTATTTGAGGTAGTGTTGTTCATAAAACATTATTTGGAGCATGGTCGATCTGTATGCCTTTTTCAAGCGTTTTGTTTAGAAACCCATTTCTTTAATCACGATATTTTCTTGGGCTTGTAAAAGGTTCATACAAGACATACGTCCACGCTCTTGGGGGAGACGTTGGACTCTGCTTGTTGGGAGTAATTGAAAAGCGTACTTTCACTACACAATCATGTGCCCCAATTGAAGACACAGAATATACAAGAATTATTCAAAAATTCGATTGACCGAGAAAAATAGTTATAGGTATTGTATTATTTACTTTCCGTAAAAAGCGTTTACATTTTTATTCTACTACTAATTCTGACAATTGTAAAGAGGCGAGTAATAATGTTTACGTACATTTGATATTGAAGGAACATAAAATTTGTATTTTGAAATTGTACAAAGAAGGGCGGAGAGAGTAAAACAATATTTTTATGGTTTTATTAAACGAACGCCTAGATTTAATACAGCGAAATGTTTTCTCTTTTTATCGTATTTTGTAATTACTTTTCATGACTCACATTTAATTGACACCCTGGGACAGCAGTTTTTTTCTCAGTTTAATACTCCTTACAACAGTGCAGTAAATGTTTTCAGTTCAACATATTCCGTACAGGTGTCGTAGTTCGAAACGATCTGAAAATTCTTAGATATTAATATGCGAACAAATTAAGGACGACCCGTTAAATACATTGTCTATTTTCTTTGTGGCAATTCATATAAAGGAAGAATGGAATTGGCACTTAGCATTTTTTCTAGAGTTGGCGCCTTATGTGCGAAATAAGTCTAAAAATTGGACATTTACAAAGAATTTATGTATTAAAAATATGTAAGAAAGTGGACAGTTCTGGAAAGTTATCTTTGAATAGCAATTCTATAGCTCACGTAGACGAATATTTTGATCAGAACCGTTTCTCTTTAAATTCTAGATCATTTGTTTCTTATTTTATTTTTTATTGTCTATTCCGTGACATTAATGTTCTTGCCAATTCCACCTATTTTATTTTCAAACAACCCAGCGTCTTGAATCTTCCAATCCACTCTCTATCTTATCAGTGACAGATACGCCGACCTTCTTGGCCATTCCCTCCGTCTCTTGTGCATTCGCCTCCTACCTGACCGCCCCGGCGCCATCCGTCTTGGCCGTCTTTGCATGCACCCCTTGCCTCCACGGCCTCCGCCCCCCCCACCCCTCCCCCTCCAGCTGCCCCACCGCCCGCCTGCGGCCGGCCCGGCCCGGACGTGAGGTGGCCACCAAACGCCTTCCGGCGCCGCTTTACGTAGCGGAAGATCCCGCTACGGCGGCGGGGAGGGCGGGAGGAAGGGAGGCGAAATTTAGATTATCTCGCGAGCGGCCTCTTTCGAATAACAGAAATCCGCCGCCCCCGCGCGCATGTCAAGTGGGCCGGCGCGCGCCGCGCCGTGTGGGCGGGGGGGAGGAGCGGGGGGCGGGGGCGGGGAGGGGCGGGGAGGGGCAGGAAGGGGCAGGAGGGAGCAGGGAAAGAGCACCAGAGAAGGCACTTAGGAGGAAGCTGGGAGGCAGAGAGGCGGGGAGGGAGGGAGGGCCGGGGAGGGCGGGGAGGGGGGGGGGGGGGGGGGGGGGGGGGGGGGGGCTAGGGCAGAGCCAAGAAATGCTGAAGGTGGCCTCCGGGTGGGCGCGCCTCGCGAAATGATATTACGGACGTAAGAGAGACGTATTGCGGCGAGAGAGCTGCTTGAGAATTCATCACGTGACTGCCGTTATAGATATTGGAAACAAGAAGGCTCGGAGGTCGCTTGAGTTTGATTTGGTGCCGGAGAAAACTGCTGCCTGAAATGATAGAACTATTTTATTGCGGATGTCCTGGAACTTCTAATAGACCCGACAGCGAGGAGTGCGTACAAAGCGTCTTTCTAAGATTGCAGTATGATGGAAAAGAAATTCTCAAATGTTTGGCAGATTACGTAAATAGTCACATTTCCAGCTATTAATATAAACTATTCCGTAATCACACTTTTTCATTTGAAAGTTTATTTAGACGTGATCAACGCTTAAAATAATGTTTATTACGTACTAATATTACTACTACTTGAAATAATACCAATACATTTATTATATTTATTCTTAATTGGCAAAGGTGATGGTGCTCAGTATAAAGAATGATTTATTTAACAGTTTGTCATTTCAAACTTCAGTAACATCATTTTGTATCCAAAGCATTCGTCAAAACATTCCAGTGACAAGATATCCAGATTTGTTTTCCTTTCCGAAATCAAAAAAAAATCCAACATAAATCCTATTGAAACTTCACTTACCATGAAACAAAAAACCCTAATTTTAACATACATTAATAAAATGTGTTACGCAGTTGTCGCCACACTACCGACTTGTTTCATGGGCAATAACCCCCGGAAAATGTTCAAGACCACACTGTACAATTCCCGATTGGGATGACAGCAACGTAAATCCTGGCCAGCAAGACGAAAGGATGTAAGTATCTAATAATCTGCAAAACATCAGGCCTACAGAACCGTTTTGAGCATTAGTCATTTCCGTATCTTATTGTTTACTGCAAAGGGAAGTAAACCAGACGACCCGAGTTCGATTTCCAGTAGGAATGTTTTAAACAATTTTATTTAGTACAATTTGTGTAATATGAGCCCCAATTGGATTTAATATTAAATTTATAATTCAAAGTTAAAATGAAAAAGAAACCTAGCTTTAGGCATAATGTTAAGGATTTTATCACACTATTACCTTTACATTTAAAAACCTCAATATTGAAACTTAAACAAGCTATCTTCGCTTCGTTAACTATAACCTCATGTCTCAGGATTGCACGCACTAGACGACAAAAATGTAGATTGCTTTTGATTGATCGACTGTAACTCTTACAACAAAACATGCTGCCACCAAACGACCTAATGAACATTTGACAGCAGAAACACCTTCATTCTTTTGATTTTAATATACTATTAAAATGTTGTGTTCGTACAATAAAATCAGTTAATAGAGCTAGCGATTACAAATTTTACCATTACTTAAAAGAAAAAAAAACAAAATTTATTGAAACTCAAACTCTTTTTCTACGTTAAAACGCTTCGTGTTTCAAATATAAAAATATAAGGAATATATGCCAAATGATTACATTTTACAATAAATTGGTTAGAAGATTTATTCTCCTAATTGCATGCTATTGTTCCGATAACATCTCTATCCTCTAGGACAGGGGTCTTCAAACTGGGTTCCGTTGAACCCTAGGGTTCTCCGGTACGTTGACAAGGGTTCAGCAAGTGGTCAGTATTTGCTCAGCCAAAGCAAGTACAATTTTTATCCAAGGAATTTTTAATGTAGGAACGAAATAGTAGACAGTCTTACTAAAATATTAGATTAACATAATATTGAAGTAAAAATTACAAAATTAATTAAATTGGATATAAAATAGACAGTTGATTGTACAAACATGTAATATTGAACAAACAATTAAAAAATTATAATTATCAAAGCAAAATAATACAATATATGGACTTTTTTTTCCATTTTCAGATTATGTTTACATCTTCAGATTAATGTATTTGTATGAATTTTGTTCACCCCTGACGATGCGAAAAACTACATCACGCGAAATGTGTTTCAGACTATGTGAAAAATAAAACCCTTTTTTTGAAACTTTTGAACTGTGATTGCCAAAAGAGAGGAAGGAACACCTAAGGGTTGAATTATAAATATTATATGACTCACTATTTTATATATTTTTGATCGTTTATAAAATTTTGCGAATATTAGTATAAAAAATACTTCGATAAACTAATTGATCTGCTACCAAAACGTGAGGTTTCTTGAAGAAAGCCATGGCTTCGAAGGGTTCCTAAAGGTATGAAAGGTTGAAGACCCCTGCTCTAGGAGACATGGGCTAAAGCATTACACAGATCGTCCATCGGCGGAGTAGAATTCCCGAGACATGAGCCAATCCTTGCGCTGTCCGTCTCCGCGTGAGGATCTCTGCGTCATCTTGGAAGTGCTGACAGACCAACACGCTACGGAAAGACAGAGAGGGGGGGAAATAATGAGAGAGGGAAAGAATAAGAGAGAGGGAAAGAATAAGAGAGAGGGAAAGAATAAGAGAGAGGGAAAGAATAAGAGAGAGGGAAAGAATAAGAGAGAGGGAAAGAATAAGAGAGAGAAGGAGAGAATGACACAATGAGAGAGAATGACACAATGAGAGAGAATGACACAATGAGAGAGAATGACACTATGAGAGAGAATGACACTATGAGAGAGGTCAGAATGAGAGAGAAGGTCAGAATGAGAGAGAGTGAGGGAGACAGCGATTGCAACCTCAGTACCAGCAAGTTCTCGTGCCCCCACCCTCACCCCCTATAGGACACCCCCGCCACCTGCGCCATAACCTCCGCCACATCTATCAGAAACATCGCCACCCTCGCCACGATCATCATTACTTCCTCCTCAACCACCTCCACCACAACCACCGCCACCCCCGTCACGCTTACCTCCACCACCTCCGTCACAATAACCACCTCCTGTGCCACAACCATCGCTATCTCCCCCGCCGTCGATACCAATCGACACCACTACCGTCTCTTCCCTGCCCCCGCCATCAGCACCGCAACCAGCACCACCGCCACCTCCGCCATCACAATCGGTCACTCCGTCACAACCACTGCCACCTGTGCGACACTAACATCGTGTCTTCCCTGCGCCCGCCATCACCACCGCCACCGCCACCGCCGCCGAGCGCTTTTAATTTTCCGCTCAAGCGGCGGAGGCGTCTCCCGCAGACAGCACCCGCCGGCGGCCGCCGCCTCTGATTGCTCGGCGGCGCCGCGCGCTTTTCAAGGCCCCCCGCCCCCCCCCCCGCTGCGCGCAGACCACGTCGCCCGGCCACGCCCCCATCCGGCGACAGCCCCAACGCCGCCTCCGGCAGCGGGGCAGTTGACAGGCACCTCAGGTCTGTACCAGTATTTGAGCACCGGGAGAAGGTGGAGATAGTGGTGATTCAAAACCCGGAACGCGTTAAACTGCCTGCTAACCTCTGTAATATTTAAGGGAGTGTTGCAGTAGGGTACACACTGACGAAAGTGGAATGGCAAAATACTGGCGAATTCTCCGATTCACCGCGTATACCGCCGGTATACCTAGTAATTCGAAGTGTATAAGAAATGTTTCATAAGTTTGATAATCCTCTAAAAATGTATTGCCATTTTGAAAGCTTTAAAACAGATGCGCAAAATAACTGTTTTGCTGCCGAGAGCCAGTGAGTCTTCCGCATCCGTAATGAACCAACGCTAACTAACGCTATGAAGAGTTAGAGTGAGAAGTTTGAAATAGTTCTTAATGCTGACCAAAGAATTCGTTAGTGCAGGCGAAGTCACCGCATGCCAGCCACGATAACCTAGAGCTCCTCATGTTTCAAGGGCGGAGAGAGGGGAGGATGCGCGTCTGGACGGTCAGTAGGCACCGCAAAATATTGCGGTGAACAGTCCTCCTCTGGCCGTTCGTGTTACGCCTTTCTCACGTTATTATGAAAATGAAGTGTGTTTGATTAATTTTTTCGTGTTTCCGGGCGCGTCAACTACTTCGGTCATTAGTCCGTTAGTGTAGTGCATGTTTTCCCCCGGGAGATGGCGGTGATCTTCCCCCGCTGGATAGCGAGATCCGGCGCCGACCTACCGTCGGCTAGTGGGGTTTCCCCCTAACCTGGACTCTCCTACCAGCGAGGCACCGCCCCAGCCGGGACAAGCTCTAAGCTCCCGACCGGTCTCCCGAAATATGTGGTAGTGTAGTGCATGTTAGTGTAGGTGTGTCTGTAAGGGAGAGGATAGGACAAGGAACAGGAAGGACAGATCGCGCGCGGTCCGTGGCCCGTTTGGTAAGGTACTGCTCCGGCATTCGCCTGGTGTTGATCGGAAACCACGGAAAACTACCGATCAGAGCAGCCGGCCGCTAGAATTCTCCTCCAGACAGCAGCTGAATTCGACCTAGCTGAAAAGCTAGTGTCGAAAATCCTGCCGCCGTCAGAACTCGAACCTATGACCTTCAATTAGAGGCGCTGCAGTGACATCAGTTGATGCACTGAGCTACCGCTACCGGTATGAAGTGTGTTAATAATCCAGACGTTACTGGTGTGTAATTGTCTTATAGAACCATTATTAAGGACATAATTTCATAGTATTAGGATTTAAGAAAAGGTTAAAACAAAAGACAACGGTAGAGGTAGCTTCCATAAAGTGTGGTGTACTTGAAATAATGTTCAGGATTCCGTGGGAAACCTGAGCCTAGCATTGCGGTCTTGCATGTGAATTGAATACGTCTGTATGTTTCGTAACTTTGTGAGAAACCTTTAGTCGTGTAATGTAAATAATATGAGTTAAGAATAACAATAGTATGAAAATAATAATTCAGAGTTATAAAATGTGTGAAAAGAAGTATCTCGCCCCCAGCAAACAATATAAATATTTTTTATGGCAACATCGCCTCACTAAGTCTCTGATATGTAAATTAATGGAATGTACGTTTATGTTCGTTGTTGGCTTATGAGACAGAATACCGTTGTTTGTCATTTCACTTACCCTGGAAGTATAAATCAGAGATGAACATTCAAACTGAAGATGTATGTATCATTCAATACTTTACCTTAGTAGCATGAATAGGGGAAACTTTAGTCTATAACACCATGGTCAGGTGACTATTATTATTCCTCCAGTTCGCGTAAATCTTAGACAGTTCAATTTCATGATGAGTAGCTTGCACAATTTTCTATCCTTCAATTATCTGTAACTTCGTTAATCGTGCTGCGACGGAGTGAACTCTTGATTGAGGTAGTTTGCAAAATTTTACTTCACTTGTATAAAATCTCTCTTCTGGAGCTACTTTCTTTTCCTTGTCCTGTATGAGTTCACTGCAGCAAGCTCGGTTGTACGTTGTGTCAAATTGTAGCTCGTTGTGCCACCACCATCGCCATTATACTCTTAGTTGCTCTCATCTGCACATTCATTTACCGCCGCCTCTTTCTCCACCATTACGGTCAGCGCTGCCGCCGTCTCCACCGCCCAGATGTCTGCTGCGCCACTAACTCCATCCCCCTCCATCCCCCTCCATCCCCCTCCATCCCCCTCCATCCCCCACGGCGACGCTCTTCCTGCTGCCACCGCCCCCAATCATTTCCGCTACCAAAGGCGCAGCGCAGCCTGGGCGCGCGCCGGGGAGAGACGGAGCCGAGAGAAATGGGCGTGGCCGAGCGGATCGGCCCGGCGCGGGGCGGCGGGGCAGATGTAGAAGCTCCTTTGATATCCTAGCAAGCGGCGGCGCTACGCTGGGACGGCAACGGCTTCGGATGCAGAATCCCCAGTGGATATAAAATATAATACATATGTATTTCGGTTCTGACGTGTATAGTTGATTGTTCTGCAGATAACATTCAAACGGCTTTGCTTATTTTTTTCTAGTATCTCTATAAAAAATGTATTCCAGTGTACTCGCATTTAGAGTACTGACTAAAAAGAATTTATGCGCCTGCTAAATGTGGTACATAGTTTGTACATGGATATTTTTCCATTCACCAGAACTACCATCAAAAGCGAAATGTTTCAAAGCTAGAAGAAATACAACAAAATATATTTGAGTTATCATCAATTTCGATGAGTAAATATTGTGACCAGAAGAAAAATAAACTACAAGTTACGGACAATCTACTAGCTTTCAATAGTCTTAACTCAATATCGTTTAAGTGTTGTCAAGCGTCTTCAACATAATTCATTATAGCGAAAGTTAGTAAGAGTAGTGTTTGTTGATATTTTAGCAACAAAAAAAAGTGTTTTAATGTCAACAAAAATTCTTCTTTGGATCGCATATTATAAAAGTAGTTAATGCAATTAGTTTATAATATTAAGCTTTATTGCACGAGTACATGTTTTGAAAAGGAGCGACGCTAGAAGCGAGTTTTCAAATTTCTACGAAAGCAATAAAGCAACATTATAAACGAGTTGCATACGCCATTTTGGTATAAAAGCATTATAAATTTTTAAGAGAATCAAACTTAACTTTGCGAAATAACTTTCTTGTCACGTCTCGGGTATTTGACAACTGCGCGAGAAAATGTTGGTCGGCTAATCCATTTACCGCTTCCTCCCCAAGATTCCCTCGTTGTGATTGGCTGAAAGTGTGATGATGCAATCATTCGTGTCGAAAAATCTAATACGTTATCATTTGTGCCGTAAAAGGTCCTTTTATGAACGATTTCTTGCAACAGTAAATGTTTATAATGCTGGTATAATGCTGAAAAAAAATTCTTCAATATTCGCGATCTATTGCTTAAGTAAGAGTACGACAATAATTGAATATATTC